>VVHJ01028007.1:0-11314 GCA_015107715.1 Tylochromis polylepis
TGCCATACTCCTTCCATTTCTGAATGATCGCTTGAACAGTGCTCCGTGGGATGTTCAAGGCTTGGGAAACCTTTTTGTAGCCTAAGCCTGCTTTAAATTTCTCAATAACTTTATCCCTGACCTGTCTGGTGTGTTCTTTGGACTTCATGGTGTTGTTGCTCCCAATATTCTCTTAGACAACCTCTGAGGCCGTCACAGAGCAGCCGTATTTGTACTGACATTAGATTACACACAGGTGCACTCTATTTAGTCATTAGTACTCATCAGGCAATGTCTATGGGCAACTGACTGCACTCAGACCAAAGGGGGCTGAATAATTATGCACACCCCACTTTGCAGTTATTTATTTGTAAAAAATGTTTGGAATCATGTATGATTTTCGTTCCACTTCTCACGTGTACACCACTTTGTATTGGTCTTTCACGTGGAATTCCAATAAAATTGATTCATGTTTGTGGCTGTAATGTGACAAAATGTGGAAAAGTTCAAGGGGGCCGAATATTTTTGCAAGCCACTGTACAAAGGCCGGTTTTTCAAACAAAATAGAGCTAAAATGAATTTTCTGCATTTGGTCAACAATATCAACGTAACAGATTTCTTTCCACATTTATTTTACTTCACACTCATGTAGCATCTGCCTCTTGCAGACCCTTTATTAACCCCACAAAGGAAGATCAAGCACAAGTTGCATTTTGAACGTTTAACTTTATGAAAATGCAAAGTTATTTGGAGATGATGCCAGCTATGCAATTCTTTGATAAAGCTGCCGATCCGTTATTATCAAGAAGGCACGGGTATCTCGGCCTAAACGTGCACTCGCTGTTCTGCTTGCTACAGAACGAGTCTGACAGGAAAGTCTGTCTTCTCATTAAGTGTTTATTAATAGCAATGTGGCTTAAAAGATTACCTGCAGTTGTAGATGCTGGCATATTGAAGATTTCTGTTCCAGGCTGACCAGCATCTGAAAGTGTAAACAGGGCTTCTTATTAATGTTCCATTTAAATTAAAATAACATTTTTCTACTACTGAGCACTCAGTGAGGTCAGACTTACTGAAATCACTATCACTTCCCACTACTGTCATCTTCTTGATCATTTCCTGTTTCTTTGATTTCACAATAGCCGAGTTGCTCTCAGTCAGTTTGCTGAAGAAGGCAGGAGGCTGGGAGGCATTCGGAGGAGAATGGGAACCCATCCTGTAGAAGAGAAAGTAGTATGACGTTAACATGCACACAAACAAACTAACCCGACTCCTGTGACAAGACAATTTAATAAGCACACATGTAAATATAAAGGCTTCATCATTTTAAAAGAGCAAAAAAACCCACTCATTTATCCCGCTATCTACTGCTGTGACAACAAGGCAAGCCCACATTTTTGTACTCAGGTGTGGTACCTGCCTTCTATACTGAGGATTTCCTACACAGTTAAGGTGCTACGTTCAAGGCATCAGGCCATGCTGCCTTATCAGGGAGCGGATGCTCTTTATTGGCATTAAAGCTCCTCCTTTCTCCTACCCCAAAGATAAAACACAGCACAATCAGTTGTTAATAAACCGTGAAACCTGGCAATCATAATTTATGGCCCAGAAGATTACATGACAATCACGCCACCCACTTCGGTTGTAAAAACCTTTCCAGGTTAACAAGGCTACCAAACAGAGACGCAATCATTAAAGTTTCCTCTTTCTCTGGCTGAAGAAAATGAAAAGTAGATATATAGCCAGAAGCATCTGGGTTACCTGGAGCAAAAACTCAGGAAACCACAAACCAATGGCACAGTCTGTCATTGTCCTTTAAACATGACTAAACTACACATACACACGTGACAGGTACAGTATATATGCAAGCATAAAACAGTAGGCCAGTATTTCATGACCAGGACAAAAATTTTGACATTGTGTCACAGAATTTGCTCAGTGAAATAATCTAATTAGTGGTGCTAAACATTAAATAAACTGTGCTCATAATGGAGTTTTTGGAGCGAACATGGGAGAATCTTGACTTTCATGCAGCTGCTCCAACTCAAATCGAAACTTACCCTTGTTCTCCCTGCTCGCTAGGGTAGGAGGCTCCTCTCTGGACTTCAGGTTCAGAGTTGGCTCCAGCAGGAGACACCGGTTCGATGCAGTCAATTGAAACACTGACAGGTGATGTTTTAGGCTGAGGTGGAGATCTGGAAAACAGCATGTATATCATAACTCAGATTATCCATTACATATATTCTATGGCATAAAAATAACTGAGCTTGCCTTGCAGTCTGTTTATCACTTATTTAATATATTTTTAACATCAGTGACAAAGGGTAGAGGTACTAACTGTACCCAACAGGGCTTCCTACCGGTCTCTGTTACGTTCTCCACCAGGGCCCTCGGCATAGCGGGTCCCCTGAGCAGATTCTTGTGAAGTGGGAGGGGGCTGGGAGGCACTGGGTGGACGGGTCAAGTCCAGGACAGGAGAACCGTGGTAGCTTTGCTGCTGGCTCTGCCTGGTGTAGTCTTTAGTTATCACCTCCTGTTTGGGTGAAGATTATCAACGTCAGACATCACACAACACTGTCTGAGATACACACAGATCTCCTGATAGAGTTTCAGGATTTTATTTTACTGTAAAGAAAACTAAACACATTCCACATGCATGCATTTATTTTCATACACATGCCAACTTCTTTCATAAAGCACTTCTAATTATTATCGTTTGATATTAGATCATTTTGCTGTTTGTCATGCAATAGTTGAGAGAGCTTACACTGATGTGCTGTGCCAGAGTGACCACCCTTTGGCTGCCTTTGACACAAGGGGACTGGGGCTGCTGGCCTGGAGACAGTCTCTCTTCAGACGGAGGACGGTAAAGACCGTGTGGCAGAGCTAAGAGTCGAATCCGGAAAACAAACAAGCACACGCACACACAGACGGAGACGGAGACAGGCAAAAAGCACATCCACACGTTTTAAAAATTAGTTTGGGTTTTCAGGTTAAGGTGACATAATTCAAAACCTTTTGAATGCCCTTATGAAAACATGCATTTTTTTCCCCCTGAAATGTCTCTTCACTCATCCAGACTTTTGAAAGCTCAAGGTGCAAGCTTTGAAAAAAAAGTAAGAAAAAATATTTATGTATGAGTGAGTGTGAAGAGCTGCTCAAGATTTTCTGGTTATTTTCAGTGCACACTTTGCATAGAAGCTTGGCAAACTCATCTTTGACCAGAAATGGTGCTAAATCTGACAGGTTTTGCATCAGTAACTCAAATGAAGAAGTTCAAAAAGTTACTTTAGTCACTCAGTGATATAAAGGAAGATGTAAAAGTATGTACTGAATGTTATGAATAGAAATAGGCTATTACTACTATACTAGAGTACAAAACATAACTCCAGATACGCCATTCAGTCAAGGGTCTAAAACATTCTCTCTGCAAGCTCTGGATTTCAAGACTGTGTGTCCCTTGTGTGTCATATCCCGCTACGTGTTTTTCTTACACAACTCTTACACTACATTATTCATTTCAGAGGATGATGTAAGTTAAGAGGGGACCAGGATTGACTCTATGAATCCCAGAGAGGGAACGAGTGATCCAGTGGGAAGAACATGCTTTGCTTTTTGTTGTTAGCTAGAAAACACATGGGAGACTCATTTCAGCAGCAGCTTACAAGCGCCTGTACTTCTCTCTGTGGATCCATCTACTGTTTTGTGAACTCATGACAACATCATCTTGGTGTTATCGTCTGGCTCAATCATCTCATCAGCTTTGAGAAACATGCTTCCTGAGTACATTAGCTCACAACAGTCATTCAAACTCTGCATGCACTTGCCTTAAAGCCTTGTATAAAAAACACTATTCTACAAGCAGAAAACCACAAAACAGAATCACATTCCAAATGATAAACTCCCCAAAGGCTTGATCGAGAGAAAGATGTGTTCAGTGCTTGTGGTGAGTGTAAATAAATAAATAAATAAAATAAAATAAAATAAAATAAAATAAATCAGCATAGATTACAGTGAGCAGTAAAACAGGAACATGCACAGCTTTGGAAGGCCAGAAGCTGTAGTACCCCCTCCCCCTGATTCGCTGAAAGTGTCTCCGGTCTTTGCCGCGTTACTTCCCCTTCCCACCTGCCTTCTCTGCAACACTGGTGCACTCTGGGACCCCAGGGAGTGAGTTTGGTGGATGGTAAGGCTTTTCCTGTTTAATGAAACTATCAGACCAGTTTTCTATTTCAATGGGGGTTGTTTTTTTTTTCATCCGAGTTACATATGTTTGAATTACAGCAGTCTTACTGAACAGAGAGTATAAAAATACTACTCTGATGATCTAACTTTCTGATCTAACTGTCTGTGGTGAAATATTTTCTTAAAGTAAGCAGCCGAATGGCAGGGAGGAGGGTGCCACATGTTAAATTCAAGTCACATCCTCTTAGGAAATAAAATGAACATAAGCAGCAAAGGATGCTCAACCTAAATGTCCCACCAGCTTTAGCTACCTTAAAGGACACCTAGGATTTTCTTGGAAAAATTAAGTCATCACGAATACGCCATCAAAACCCATTCAAGCTCGCCAAATTCTTTTTTAAATTTAATCTAAACAAAGTAATGTCCAATTTGGAAAAGCTAGAAGTAAGGCTTTCCAGAGGGCACCCTTGGTGGACTTTAAGTCTATAAAGGGAGAAACTGGGAAAGAAGGCAAAAAAACTACAGCATTGAAACAAAAAATGTAAATGAATTGGGCTGATCTGATAATGCCAATCACCACAGCGTGCAATAGGCCACAGACTGACGGGGGGTGGGTCTGGGTAATGAGGGGGGACCCCTGGGATCCAGAGCGTCTTACCATCAGTGGCGCTGTTGGCAACAAGCGAGCCCATCTCTGGCATCCCCGTTTCACAAGAAATTTGACGCATAATAATCGCGTTTATGAAGTTGGCCGCAGTCATGGTGGTCTTACCGAGTGCTCGGAGCTCTTGTTCCTGAATGGACATCGGTTTGTTTTGAGTCTTTTCCCTACTAGGTGTACCACTTTCTCCACGGCCAGGAGGGTTATCTGACTGCGGAGGCAGCAGGTGCTGGGGACGGCCTGAAGCAGAGGGATAAGACCCAGGGTATATTCCACCTGGGCTGGGGCTGGACAGCTTTGGGTCAGATTTACTGGATGGCCCATGCTGGTCCTGAAAATGTTTGGGCAGACCTCCTCTGTTTTTGCCTGCATCACGACTCTGCTCTTTGGCTACATTTAAATCCATGGCAGTTGGGTAGGCCTCAGAAAGCACACCTGTCCTTTGGCCAGAGTAACCTTGGTAGTGGGATGACCCTGAGGGCATGGACCTAACAAAGCAAATGCACATTTAAAAAAAGCAAACAAAAACACACAATTCACAGACATTTTGATCGCTATTTATAAAAACAAAAACACCCTAAAACTTTTTATCTGTTTATTCAAATTTTTTGTGTTAAAGTTCAGTTTACCGTAACACAGATGAGCCGGAGTGTTCATTGACAGAAAGACTTTTGCCCCCAGTTTGCACGACACTTGGCCTATGCTGCACATTTTCCTGGGTACGCGGTGACACTGGGGAGTGCTGGTGGCTGTGCGGCTGGGACGCAGGTCTTACGCTACTGCTGCTGCTTGACAAGCTGTGCTCTGTACCTAAGTAGCAGAAACAGACTCGTTTTAATTTTACAAATTCCAAGCTACATTCGTAACGTCACTTTTTAAATACAAATAAAAATGAAGAACACCATATTCTCCACACCTGGTCGCCAGATGGGGGCATGCTCAACATTTCCAAGAGACCCGCCCTTATCTCTCTCACGCTCTCGATCCCTCTCTCTCTCCCGGTCCCTTTGCCTTTCGCGGTCCCTCTCGCGCTCCCTTTCCTTTTCCCGATCTCTCTGACGGTCCCGTTCACGTTCGCGCTCCCTCTCCTTCTCCCGTTCGCGCTCACTCTCACGCTCCCGCTCCCTGTCACGTTCACGGTCTCTTTCACGCTCTAATGATGAGGCCGTGCCTTGCATTTTACTCATGTGTGAGGAGCCAACTGCATGTGCAAAAGGAGAAAGAGAGAGAGAGCTTCAGAAATAAAAAGAGTGCAACATATATATTCTGTGAGTCTGCTTGTGTGAAATGAACTGTACCGGGTGAGATGGGAGAGGTGGTGTAAGGTCTGCCAGGGAAGCCGGTGCTCGTCCCAGGGATGTAAGGGATGCGATCCACTGCTGTCCCTGGAGAGGGAGGGACCAGTATGTGTGGTACCTGAGAAAGATCGATGATCCCTAGAAGACAGAAGGGTCAGCTGATCCAGGGCATAAAAAGGTAATGGAGAGGCTGTCAACAGTGATGCAAATGTTTTATGAGACTAAGGGAATGTGATGATATTTATATTTATTAAATTTGAAATGATGGACTGACTGTGAAATTCTATAGTCCTGATAGATAAATGGGAAAGCGGAAGCAAATTACTAAAACATAAAACCTTTTTTTTAACTTATTAGATTCTGCTCTAGTGTTCTAAGACAAATTCAGTAATAAATGAGCCAAGATGTGTTCCTTCAATGCGTTATATTGGAAACTAATCTGACTGGCAGCTCCTTCAATCATCCTGCATGACAAATTTTCAGCAACCCTTAATGCAATTCAGTTTTTTTGAATTATATTTATTTGTTTTTGTGGAAAATGCCAAAATAAAGGAAAAATAAGTCTCCCACAGAGTGTGATGACAAAATTAAATGCTGCTTTATACTACTGACTATAAATAAACTGTCCACCAAATTGATCTAAATAACTCAGAGCATGAACAGCACTAACATTAAATTTCAGCTTGCAGGTGCTTCTATTAATAACAACCACCCTGTTGTTGTTTCATACTCCTATTTGTATTCGTAGTGCAGGTGCAGCACATTTGACTGCACTTTCAGTTTACCAAACAACGGTGACAAGTGACAGTGAGTTTTAGCCTTACCCCGAGAAGAGTAGGGGAGGGGGACATGCTGGTCGCGTGAAGGAAGGCCCCTCATGATGTCAGATGAGCGCTGTGCAGCCATGGCAGCTGCTGCAGGCCACTGATGCATCTGCTGAGAAGTGATATAGTCGTTGAGCAGCGTCTGCCGGTTCTCCAGGGCGGCGGTGTCAGGAAAGCCACGGATGAGGTAGGGGTAGGGGTGAGGGTATGCAGCGCTGGAAGGGAGGTGCCTAGGCAAGTAGTATGCTGCTGTGTACAAACAAGAAGATGATCTGTCAGGAAGTCACTCAACTTGGAGCAAAACTCTGATCAGATCATCACACAAATGCTGTGCACTTGATTAAACTGTTCTTTAATGAGGATGGGGGGAACATTTACACACTATAATGGACACAATACCTGAGTCGATTGGGATACTACGACCCAGTGCAGCAGGATCAAAAGCTAAGGAGATGTGACGGTACATGTCAGGTCCCAGACCCTGAAACAGGGTCTGCTGATCTGGAACAGTGGGAAGCGGTGATTTGGTGGTACTCATCTCCCTGGGGGTTGGTGTGGCTTTACGCTCCTGAGTCAGATTCTTACTGGAACCTGGTGAAAAAAAACCAAGGAAACAGAATAATTTTTAGGACAGAACAACTCTTTTACATGCCTGCCACGAGATTTATGCATTTTGATATGCTTCTTGGTTCTTGTTTTGTTTAAATTACAAACTCTCAGTCTTTTTCGCATGTGATATACGTACCCTCGTGCTGCCTTTGGCCTGCCTCCCTGGACAGTGGGGAGCTACGATGTGAGGGTCCAGGGTAAGGTGTCCTTAAGGCTCCTTTATCATCATAGCCCACTGGGCTGTGATGGGCTTTGCCACCCTGCTCTGACCCCAGTGTAAGCGGAGAAGAGCGCGCTATGGAGCTAGCTGTACTGACCACTGCACTGGGGCGCCCTTTAGGTGCGTCTTCATAACGGCTTCTCTCAGTACGCATCTCCAGGTGTGACGGTGCACTGTGGTAGGAACGCGGTGAACTGGCTATGATGGAGCGGACATCATGACGTTTCCCTGAACCAGCCACCTCTTGCTTCATGGATGCTCCCTGCAGAGACCACAATGGAAATTAATCAGTTAGCAAGCATGAAGTGTTTGATTGTCTTTACATGTGTCATTAGCATGTGTGTACCTGTACGATGACGCCCTCTTTGGGAGGCTGTCGGAGCTCTTCCCTGGGAATGAGGTGGATAGAGCGCCCAGCCTCCTTCACTGTAGGAACAATGGTCTCTCGGCCTTTCATAGGATCAGACAAAGAGCCAGGCCCGCGAGGTGGGGGGCTCTCTCTTTTCATCTGTTTAGGTTCCCTCCTCGTGTAAATATCCGGATCCAGATGACGAGGTATACCTGAAATTGTAATACATGAATATTATTAATCTTCAAACAAGAGCAGGAAGCCTACAGTTCTAATTTCTCTTCATAACTTAGCCAGAAGTGACCCAAAAGATAAAGAAACTTGAGGGACAGAGACAAAGGTTTTATGAGCTTAGCTGAACAATCTGGGGGTCGAGATCTGCTTAAAATGTTGCTCTTTAGGCAAGTAACTTCAGGTAAACTAGCACTATCCATTTGTTGGAAAGGAAGAAACAATAGAAAATTTGGGGTTTCAGTTCACTGGAGGGAGTTCTGAGAGGTAAGTCAGGTGAAATGAGAGCACAGACTACATCAATCATTAACCTGTTATGTCTCCAACCATGCACCATCACAAAACCAATGGTGACTGGTAAAGCAGCATCAGTCGTTTCTGGAGTTGCCAAAAACACAGGCCGCATTAACATTCTCCTTTAATGCATACTCTGCTTGAGGAGATTTTTTTTAAGTGCCTCACCAGGATGAAATGAAAGTTCAAAATGAAATCTTGTTGTAAGTAAACCGCTTGCTACCTTGTGAGATGGAACCACGGATGTGATGAGTATCTTTGTAAGAGGCATGGTGGGGACTGTCACTATCATGAGGCATGGCTCGTCCAATCAGACCTGAGGTGGAGGTACAAAGGAAGGTATGGTAAGGTGTAAGACCATAGTAAGTCATTTCATAAATAATCAAAGTCAAACCTCTTTAAATACATCATCTGTTACCTTCACAGTTGGCAGCAGACAACGACTCCCTCATAGGCAGTCCTCTCGAGATGCCTCCTTCCATTACATCATAAGGACGCTTCAGGCCCAGAATTTCCCCAGACTGCCCTCCACCTCGGCCCTCATCTTTAGGAGTCTGGGATGCTGAGCCTATAAATTACAAAGATCTCAGTAAATATACTGACAGTATTTCTTAAGGTATGTGTAATTTGAATCAATATTATTTCTAAGAATAACTGAAAGCAACATAACAAAAAGTAGTACAATACAGCCAAGTTCTTCTACTTACGATCATATGTAAGAATGTGCCCACTAATGCCCTCATAGACCACATGTCCTTTAGACAGGGCCTCATCGCGCTCCCTATCAACTCGGCTGGCACTGTCCTCAGTTATTAGTCGCGTTATGGTTCCCTTATACAGCACATCAGCCGGAGTCCCCTGTGGAGAACAAAAAGAAGAAATGACACCTGCACTTTGTATCATCAGTGTGTGTGGTAGCAGCTGTTCTTGAGAGAAAAAAAAAAAGTCTGATTAGGATTTTGATATGCAAATGACAGCGAGGCCTGACGGCAAACAACCTTGACTACAAGCAGACTTCGTTAACAATCCTCATTTCAGTAAAACTAAACAGTGCCAACGTCATAACAAAAAAAATGTGTCTAAAGAAAGCAGCAGCAAAAACATTCACATGTGTCAGACACAGGAAATTACAGACTTTATATCATGAGTGTTAAACTGTTATTTACAATTACTAATAAAACAAACAAACAAACAAAAAACAGCTATGGAAGTTTAAGCTGACTAATCTTGAGTCTCATCAGACTAATCAACTACATCAAAGAAGGAAAACACTGAGAAATGAGTACATTTTGAGGTTAAACATTTCAGAGGAATCATCAAGTCAACCCACTCACAAAACTTGAGTCACGTCACTAAAGCGGACATTTGAAAAGTAGTAGCTTAGAGAACATTGTTACTGTGCTGCTTGCAGCTTTTCCAAGAAGACACTGAGGAAGGACGAGGCCAGACTAGCATGGTTTCTTATTATAGGATCAGATGTTGCTGACTTAAGTTACCCGCAACCTACCTTTTAAGAAAAGGCATCAATGCTATATCTATTTGTGCACTGAACGGTAGCCTGCACACATACAGGCATCCCTCTAACAATGGAGATGTTACACTTTCAGTTATCTCTCCTTTTACTTATCCACAACAGTGGACAGAAGCCAGTATGGCAGCTGGATATGATATTACAGTGGGCATATCAATGACTGGTTTTGCCCGCGTCTAGAGTAAATAGATAAAGTAAAGAGGGAACATTGTGTGCCTGTTGCTAAGGTGACAGGGCCACCCGGAGCTGCAGTTATGTCACAGCACCATGGAAATCCACCAGCCTTATGACCTCTAACCTCTGCTTTCGTTTCCATCAAAAGTACAAAGATCATGAAGGCTGCTAAAATTGACTGTGGCAATTTTAAACAGACATAAAGACTTCAACTTCATGGCCAGAAACTAGTGACGGCATCAAAATGACCAACATGAAGTACTGCTAACAGTCAGAATGAGTGTGGCCTGTCAGTGTATGAGCTGTACATGCTGCTGTCACCATGAACCTTGACATAATTTAACAGTGTTAGTTTCAGTTCAATATTACAAGGGGAAATGGTGAGCTAGGGCTGGGCAATAAAACAATAAAGATAATTATTGCAAAAAAAATTCTCCCCAACAGAAATATGAGACATGGTCAACATTAAAGTCAATAAAAGTCAATCCATGTTTTGAGATATAACACGAAAGGTCAGTGACATCAGTCATGTGGTTTTCAATTCAATTCAATTCAATTTTATTTATATAGCGCCAAATCACAACAATAGTCGCCTCAAGGCACTTAATATTTGTACAGTAGATCGTACAATAATAGATACAGAGAAAACCCAACAATCATATGACCCCCTATGAGCAAGCACTTTGGCGACAGTGGGAAGGAAAAACTCCCTTTTAACAGGAAGAAACCTCCGGCAGAACCAGGCTCAGGGAGGGGCGGCCATCTGCTGCGACCGGTTGGGGTGAGAGAAGGAAACAGGATAAAGACATGCTGTGGAGGAGCGATAGAGATTAATAACAGATATGATTCAATGCAGAGAGGTCTATTAACACATAGTGAGTAAGAAAGGTGACTGGAAAAGAAAAACTCAATGCATCATGGGAATCCCCCAGCAGCCTACGTCTATTGCAGCATAACTA
>VVHJ01028009.1:0-11419 GCA_015107715.1 Tylochromis polylepis
ATATATATATATATATATATATATATATATATAGAGATATATATAGAGAGAGAGAGAGAGAGAATTTCTAATATTTTGCCTACCTCGATCATCAGTGTGAGCAGACTAAATGCTATAACAACCTCTCACCAATACAACTCGATTAAAAAACGTTATAACCTTATTAAGGTAGGATTTACTGCAAGAATGTTGAATGAGACTGAATTACTTTTAGCTATAGTAGGTGCACTTAATGAACTGGCAATTAAGAGATGTTTAATCAGTATAATGGGATTTTAGCTGCTTTAATTGCACATGTTATCCTCCTGGCTTAGTTTATTTTGCCAGATCAGTGCATGTGCCCTGACCATAAATTCTACAAGAAAGAGGTAAGACATATGTGACAGCCTAACTGTCACAGATATAGCGCTTACTAATCTTGAAAACTCTCAGAGGAATTTCACACCCACGTACCAGGCATGCCACACCAAAAACAAAAGCACCATGCAAAAATACAAACATAGCAGTGCAAAGAACAAGCCTATTTTCAAGAATGCCAGGTTGGATTTCAAATGTCACTTTATCTCTATTTGTAGATCAGTTTATGTAAACATTTATTCTATACTAACACGGTTTTCTATGAAATGTGTGTGACTGTGCTGTCATGCTCTCCTCCGAGTTTTAAAGAGCTCCTCTCTAATATCTCAACAGCAGTTGTTTTAAAATGCTCCTGTTGGGAACATTATCATGTTCCACCTATCCTTAAATCATTGCACTGGCTTTCTGTGATGTACAAATGTGCTATATAGATGAACTGACTTGACTTGACCTGACTTGGCCTCTCCATCTGTAAAACTCACACTTATATATAAAGACCATTCTGTGCCAAGACAAAAAGAACATTCTCCTACAGATGGTGTGCCACTGAACCACTCTGTAATGCAGCATTGAGGCTGTACAGTATAAATGCCCCTGTGCCAGAGCCATATAAAATGGATGACACAGGCCTGGTCTAAGAGGCTTTGCCAAAGCTGTGGCTTACCAGTCTCACAGGTGTTAATGTGTGCTCTGTCTGCCACCCTCACTGAGAAGATTGGGCACCTCACTCACTTTCAACAACCCAGTTACCACCTCCAGTCCATTCAACGGTTTTCACCATTTTTAGTGGATGTTTCTGAGATGTCCTTGTGACTGAATAACTGAGTAAGTCTGTTACCATGCAGAGTTGGACAGTAATTTTTTGTTTGGTTGTTTTTTTCTTGTTTTAATGACAGTACCCCTGACATTGGAACAAAAGAAGAAATGAGAGAAAAGCAGAGAAGGGGATGGGGGATTTATTCCTGTGCCCATGGTAACAGTAAAATGAATAATTCCTTGGAGATCATCTTTAACAAAGCAGAGAGGGCTGGGAGGATTTATGGTCACTGTTGGTTATGTTGAGTTTTTGATTAGTGGCTTAAAAGGAATCCAAACATTTATCTTTATTTTTTTTTCTGTTCATAAAACACACTCAGCTCCAGCAAAAACACAAACCAGCCTGTGACTATCAGTATTGCTCTTTGTCTGAAATCTTTGAGTATGTCAGGTAACACTATAATCTCACACCCTTTCAACTTTTTCTTCTCTACCAGAGGGTATTTTTGTGGGATTTTGCTTTATTGCCAGAATACAAATACAAATAAAGTTCACAACACAGGAATCATGGCATATCCTGGACTGTAGCTTGTCTTGTGCACATTAAGCATGATTATGAGTGAAAGCAAAAATGTCCCATCTTGGGTAGAAGCTGCACATGAGAGATTCTCTGTTTTGCCATGACATAACAACCAAAACCAAATTTGAAAAAAAAGGGGAATATCTTTTTTTTCCCCAGTATAGAGCCTACAATTTTTATCGACTCAGAAACAGCTTTCTGTTTTTCATTTTTTTTTTTTTTTTTTGTGAAATCATTGGCTGAGGGAATTACATCACTCTTACATCATGCTAAGCTATGAGGCTGTGACTATTCAGTACTGCAAAACATATTTTGGGGGAAAAAAAGAAGTGGGTCTAAGCCACATGATCTCATTGGTAGTTTGAAAAATATTCTGGTCAATACTAATCTATAAAGAAATAAGTAAAATTAATGGAGCTGTATTAATGGAAACGGCCAAATTCTTATTCCACGAACAATACTGTAACATCCTTTGTCACCATATGAACAGTACATTTTGATGCATGTTAGAAAGCTTATTTAAAAGCTGTTAAATCTCTCACTGCTGCTTATGGATATTGGGCTTTAAGTGGGGAAGAGTGAAATCCCCCCTGTGTCTTAGTGAAAATGTGGGCCTTAGCAGACTGGATTTCAGCTCAATCGAAGCTGTAATTAGTCGTAATTTACGGGACAACTCCTCCCCAGCGACCCTGCTGTGCAGAATCCCCTGGCCACTTGGAAAGATCATGTTTTCTTGCACAGTGCATGGCACTCAAATGAACCACAACACAGCCATAATGGCTTGCTCCCCACTGATTTGCCCACCTTGTGTAAGGTAGCTGAAAGTCACTTCCTGTGATGTTCAGTGGAGCATACACACAGCTATTTCCATCTATTAAGATGTGAAGGAGCAGGAGTGCCCAAAGCCGCCATAAACACATCAATAACTGAAGCAACTGGACTCACTGGCAAAGTTGGGTGTAATCTGAAGACGGTGCTACTCGGTGTGTCACTGGCTGCGACTGACAGTGTGTTTTTAGATCTAATGATGCATTTGCATGTATTTCTGTATGGCTGTTGTTGTTCTGAAATCAGTCCAGATGCAATTTGAGTGCATCAATTTAGAGTCCAATGTTACTCAAGCAACTAATGGACTCTCGGGCAAAATGAAAATTGCTTCCTAATGATCTGACTAAGCTTGATGGGTGAATCTAAATTGATTAGTGTGCTAACATGAATGTAATATGGAATTAGCCTTTGAGAAGTGATCACATTTTTCTGGTACTTGCTGACCTTATTACATTCTAACATTCTGGTTATAGCTTTTTACTGTATGCACTTCAAACTTTTTTCTTCAATCTTCCCGTGTGTTGATTATATATAGATTATAGATGTTCTCATAAATACTTTAGAGAAGATTTCTGTAGCTAATGTACGTCAGCATGTTTTTTTTTTGTATAGTGTTACAAATGAAAAGTGAAACTAGATTTTCTTTTCATGTACGAGTAAACTTTTAAAATATGTTTCACATATTCATGCAGTGTTAACTCTATGTACTGTTTATTGCACCATGATTAGCTGAATAAACTGACCACCATGGTTTCTTTATACCATGCCAGTTTTACTCATGCATTATATTCAGTTAAATGAAATATATCGCATATGCATTCAACAACTATCAGTTAGTGTATCAATTTAAGTGTATACTGCTATTTTAGAAACAGATTTTGACAGAGCCACAACTCTGGGGCTAAAAGATGAAGCCAGTGCAGCAAATGCAATACAGACAAGAAGGTTTACAGTTTCAACATTGATTTTAAGTATGTGGTAACTAACACTTGCATTTGTATGCTACTTAACACAGCAGATATATGTTTTTGTGTGAATGACCCATACAGTCTATGGTTGCAGCTTGCTAGTTTAAGCCCCCTAACAACTTCCCTAAAGCTTCAGTTAAACACTGTATGGCTTTAAAATCATCTTGCAGGGATGCGGTTTGTGCTTAAGCAAAGGCATCTATCACAGTCATTGTTTTTTTTTTTCTCTTCCACTGTCAGCCTGTGGCTGGTTGAAAACTCCACTTGTTGGTGTGTTCAAGGACAGTCTGAAAAGCACTGTCTGTTGACAGTAATGATGGCAGTAATTCTAGTACTTAATGGACTAAAATTTATGTTTTCACTACAATTATTGTGCCTGCACTGCAAAGACAAAATTATTTTTCTTTGGTTGTTTCAGCTATATCTGTCGCCATGTCTTTTTTCATCATGATATTTTTTCCCACCCTGTCACATTTTCTTCGTTCTCAGTTTCATCTTCACTGCCCTGAGCCAATATTATTTTTTCCATCCTTCTATGAGCCAATCAGTCTCTGACTCTTGTTTTGTTAAAACTCAGTATTGTTCTTGCATTTTTGCTGTCAGATCATCATGAGTATAACCCTCCTCTTCTCCCTCTTCACCTCAGAAAATATCATCTGAAGTCACCACCCATTTCTGCTTCCTGCTAATTCTGCTCTGCCACCCTTAACATCTAGACCCAAATTCAGTTTCCTATCTTTAGTTAGGACACTGCTCTGCCTTCTTATATTATAAGAATTATACTTTATAATGCTATATTTACTTTATTGTATTTTTTTTATGTAACTTCTTTCATCCAGCAAAAGACATACAGGCCATGCAGATAAAACCCTTCAATAATATCTTCTGTCTTCTATGATGCTTAAAACTACAATGAAATCAGCTGGTGCCTTCTCTTCTCACTGATTTGCTGATGATACTACTCGGATGCTTTGTCCCTAGCTGCTACCAGAAAGGAGAGAGCATAACGAAGGAGTCTATGAGTGAAGACAATATAAGCAAAATGTGGACCAGATGCTTTGATTCAGCATGTTACATGAGGTCCTCTTTCTTGCATAAAGTCTTAGGGACCCTTGAATACTGGGATCAACTGGCAGCTGGAGCAAAGCAAAACATGCATTCATCACCCCACCCCACATTCTCTTCGCTTCTGCCTACTCATCCTCCACTCTGGTCTCGACCCTTTAGAGCAGCTCACCTCTGCGGGAATGAATAATAAATGTGACTAGACACATGGGTCAGAGGTGACATGTCTGTGAGGGAGCAAATTCCTCCTTGATTAGTACATAAAAAGCCAGGCCCATCTGCCTCTTCTCTGGGATTTGACAGAGGTCTGGTTAGGAATGCCAGGAGCGTAGGGACAGCCAGGCAGAGACGAAGACTGGGTGTCAGTAGGGGGTGGCAGTCCTATGTGCCATGCAAGGACAGACCCACAGCAAGGGGACTCATTTTATCATCACCTTACATCACATATTCTCTACACTGAAATGTCCAAAGCTTCAGCTTGCCCTTAGTCTTAATGTGGTGTATACAAATCAACCATTAAATAGGAAGAAAATCACAACATAATGTCCTAAAACTTGAAAGTAATGGGAACTTTTAATGTTATGGTTACACTTGGGAAAGCAGTGGTTGGAGACGATGGCACGACCAAAATGATTTACTATTTAATGTGTGATTGCTTCAAAGATGGGAACCAGGTCTGCGACCACTTACAGTGAGCTACCAAATTCAAAGTGACTTAATAAGACTGAGTCAGTCTGTTATCAGTTTGGATTTAATGGGTCAATTTGGCAATTATATGCAATCTGCATTTATGAATTTGATGTCAGTTAATTGCAAACCTTCACCAATCTGCCCTAGAGTGTCTGTAATCAGTCTGGGTTGGATCGTGATTGTGTGGAGAAGTTGGCTCCAACCAGGTGACCTATACAATCACCTTGCACTTGCAAGTGGTCACCAAGAAGGTGCGTCTGGGTGTATTTGGTCATATTTGGTCAGAGAATGTGAAAAAAAGTCAATGTAATCACAGGGCACCTACAGATTAGCTGAAGAGACTGAATAGGTGAAAAAAAGATCATCTTATGTTGTTGCATTACATTTGGCACAGAAAGTAGTCCTTCCTATGCCTCAATGCATTGTCCTGCAGAAGTTCCATTCACTCTTGACCTAAGTGATTCAATTTATACAGGCCAAAAAGAGAGCTGACCGCAGACTTCCCCCTGTGCAGTTCTGCAATTCACATAAGGGTCTTTTAGAAAGTTCAAGGCCATCTACAACACCACCAAGAATCCTTTGAACCCAATGACCTCCCATGGGAGACATTATTGATTTTATTAGTCTTCATAGAGGGATTAACAGTGGGAGCTCCTCTGTAGAGCTGTCCACTCATGTACACTGACAGTCTGGGGGTGCAGGGAGGAAAATTACCATACTGTCTCCCATAGAAACAATGCAATATATACATGCCTTAAATGAGACCAGAGATAAGCAAACATGCTGGAAGAGGAAAACATGGACCACGCTCACCTCGAGTAGGGAGAAAGAACATACCCTTTGGCAGTGGCTATAATTAATATGCTAAATTGAATTGCAATAATCGACTAGGGGACTGGCCTTGTGCTCTAGAGGTAGGATGATTAAAATGTTAGGCTCCAGTGAAGGGGTGATTGGGACCCTGGTGAATTAAGGATTGGATTTGATGGGAGACAATGCGGCTTCTATTTTTCATTAATTAGCCTCAGATCCATAAAACCCGTGAAAGACTTCAATTGTGTATTACTCCAGCCTCTCAATTACATCCATTCATTAGCTGTGAATGGCCTCCACCAAAGCATTATACCACATGCATATGAGAATAAAGGAGTGAATGAAAGACGGAGTTGACTGCCCTAATGCCACTGGCTCCCATTATTAATTTGAGGGAATTTATAAATAATGTTGAAGTCCTTTGTCAAATGTCAAAGGCTGGATGTTACACGGCCACCATCAAACACAATGCACATTTGTGTGGGATGTCAAGAAATAATAGGTTTCTATTTAAAACCTCGGAAATCTCACACACACACAACAACTGTGCCCTTGCAGACATTTATCAATATCAGCTTTTGAAGTTGCATGATCAAACCACCAATTTTCAATGCTTTTGTACAGTGTTCAGGAGGTGATCGATCTTCCAATGATGAGCTTCTCTTTTCAACAGGGTTCAGTGATCAAACAAGAAGAAAAGTGAATGTGGAATTACCCACTCAGAAGTACTCCAAGGCCTCCTTAACAGTCTTTTCAGATATATGTTTTTTAATTATCATGAAGGTATATTTACTCCAGATACAAAAGATGTTCCTAAATTGCCAAGCTTCTGAGATATCAAACAGTATGCATGCAGACTGTGTATCTAAGGAGCTTTTAAATAAAAAGACTAGATGTGTTTGGTTTTTTTGTACCTGTATGTAGATGTAGTCCTCCACAGGCACAATCTGTGATTAAAATCTCCTTTGACATTTCTTTGTTGCAGTGTCTTTGCTGCAGTGTCTTTGCATTACTCCAAGTCACTTACAGTGCTGTTCTTCTCCCATAGCCAAAAAGCCAAGTCTGAGGATTTGCTACATTTTGTTTTGATGTGTACATTTCCTTAAGAAGATTACAAAGAAAACAAAACAAAAAAGAAGAAGAAGAAAGAAAAACCTAAATGCTGTCCTGTTTGTAGCTAGTGTCACTGCATGTCTGTTTGCACGCGACTGTTGTGTCTGCCTGTGTGTGCATACAAAGACAGAGATAGAGAGGTGTAGTGACAGCAGAAGAAAGGTGTATGGTTGTGTAATGAAACCCATAATTACCAGGTTGAGAGACGGGTATTGTTCATGCGATTGACAAGTCCCTTTCAGTTATGAGTGCAGTTTTCTGTCAGAGACCTGTTTTTCCTCTGTCTTCTTTCCCCCAGAAGGCCATGCACCTTCTGCTTCTGCATAAGAACACAAAGGCATCACTCCCCTGGATAGGGAGTGTGCTCAGTGATAATGCATGATTTGCATTTAATTCTTGGATATGACAGGCTCCCTTATAGTACTGTAGAACCCCAGGCCTAATTTACATTGTGTCCTTATCTGGTGTCACAATGCTTTGTTAAGGGACAAACACTGCTGTATGACATCTATCTGTATGATATGGTAGTGAGATGGGTAGCCAATGAACATGTGTATTATACCAATAAAACAGGCAGCTGATGTGTTGGGGATATTGTAGTTATGACACCTGTGTGTACTTCTGCTTTGAATGAGGTAATGCTTCTGTGTTTGTTCCTCCTTTATCTCGGTTTGTTTACAACTGAGCAAACTGAGCTATGAAAGTAAAGGCATACTTCCCTTTTTCCTGAAAAATAAAACTGTATTCCAAATGTCAGACCTATTTTCTCGTTCATTTATCTCAAGAACAGTCTGCATGTAAAGTGTCATTCATGTCACGACATCTTCAAGTATCTGTTTGTGGGGTGGCTGCAGGGGAGGCTGACACACCGGAGCTCCATCAGCTCATCACACCTCCCCTGTATAAGACGGGCGGGGACCTGAGGTGTGTTGTTGTGGGTGTGGGAAGCAGCTGAAAAGCTGTGACCAAGTTGAAAGAAGCTACAACCAAATAAAAGTGCTGAAAGTGCGAACTGTGTGGTCGGGTCTGTCATTCTTGTCACAGTGTTTTCTTCACTTGTGTCCTCACATCCCCCTTAACGCCTTCCAGCAGTTACTTACGTGCTATGACGTCTACAAAAAGCGCAAACAAATCTTTATCCACTGTTTAAAACAGAACAAAAAGGTAAAACACACAGTTTCATTAGTTTGTGCTGCCTTTTTAAAAAAAAAAAGAAGTTATTATTATTCTATATATGCTGACAGCTTGTTTTGGATTTTCCTGCACTGTACACAGACATCTTTTTGCACTCTTCTGTAGCCAAAGAACTGTAAAAATATTAATATACATATATAACTATCAAAAGATTTACTATTAGCTGATTATGACAACTGGCTGACAATTTGTTTTGAACTGTTCCTTTATTAAAGAACCTCACTATGAAAACACATCACTTCCCATGTATTAATGGCACACTCTACTTAAAGTTTCCTATCGCTGTTATATGGATTCATATTATTGCTCTAGATGTTTAAGGCTGAGCTCATTTAAATCCCTAACATTCAGTTTAATCTTTTAATGCATCATATTTTATACAGTAAAATTATATGCCTGTAGCATGGCTGTCCTTTGAGGACCACTTATCTCCATTAAACTATATAAAATACACACCTGTATCTATGTATGTATATATGTATTAAGCACCTTGTATCATTAACACAATATTGCTCAAACTCGCTTCCTGTTCTTCAACATAGCCCTTCTAGAAAACGATAACCAATTTCCCCCACCACTAGTCCTCCAGAAAAAAGTTCCAGACACACGAATCTAGAATGTCACATATCAGGTCAGTGCTTCTGGGTTTGTGATTCCGCAGATATTACAGATTTTTAATTCCTCCTTACATGCGACTGGAGAATTGTAGGAGCAATGGCTGCTGAAATTGAGCCATATTGTTGCTGAGCTTAAGATTCTTCTGGGACATGGGGAGAAGATGGAGAAAAACACAACCCTGACCCTGGAGACAGAGAAGCACAATCTGCTGTACACACACCTCAAGCTCATACCCTTCCTCCTCCCACATCAATGACTTTTTTTCAGTCTCTCAGCAGTGCTGCACTGTCATTTGCTCTTCTCTGCCTGATTATGGCACACATAGAATGTGTTAACCCATTGTAAAACACATGTGGTCTGGCATAGTATGATTCCTACTCCTTGACAAGCCAATAAAAACGTATGGAGCATATTGGCATTTCCAATGAGGCCCTGCCAGATATGTGCTCTCACTCAATTGCAGGGCCTCATCTGCCACCTGCACCTTTTATAAAATGAATTTGTCACATATTTGAGGCCAGGAAAGTGCCCGGCTGAGTGCCACCTCCATTTGAGCTCAATGGTTTGAACACTATCAGAGGGGATGTGTCAAAAATGGCACAATTTAAATTGTATGTGAAGTGCTTCACCATGTGCTATTGCTTGTTTTTTCTGACAGGAGGACAAGCCCTCAAGCAAAATATATATATAATTTTTTACTTTGCAAGTGTTATCTTGGCAATTCTACTTTCACACCATAGATGATTGGAAGTGTTAACCATGTTTCCTGTGTAGCAGAGCATGTCCCTTTGTCATGTCCTCCTGTCAATGGAATGTTATGGCAAATTAATTCCCTCAGGATCCCAAGTCAGTCCTCTGTTACAGTCACTTTGCCCCCTTCACTATAGTTTAAGCACTCAAAAGTCAGGAAAAAAATTGTCTATTAATACAGAAAGCCTCCATAGGAGTTTAGATTAAGAAGAGTTTGGTGTTGGCAAATGATGTGGTGTAACAGGAATTCCCATAGGAATCACAATGTGCCTCAGCATTCCCTAGCCCTTCACAGTTTAATAACTCAATAGATTACCTGCCGCACTTTCCAAGGACATTAAACTAAGTTCTACTGAGGATCGATTCGAAAGGGTTTTTTGGATATCAACACTGTACACTTCATTTCCCACAACATAGGACCTTGCATTTAATTATACCTCATGGAATGGTTTTAATTTCAACTATGTACAGTTAATAGCTGTCAATGTGAAGATGACAGATGCACATCCCTGTAAAGAAGAAATGTCTATTCCTAATCTCAAAAAAGTACCAACTAAAAATAGGACTACAAGGACAGGGAAAACTGGGCAACACAATCCAAGGTTTTAGATGTACGTTAGGGAAGTGGCTCATAGAAAAATTTCCTTCGAAGACTCACTGGAGAGCGTGAGAAGTGGGTACTTGTATTTTCAGACCGGCAGCAGGCAGGGAGGAGTTATTGGTGCACACTTGCTTTGTCAAAGTCAAGAAGGTCTGTGGAAGGTCTTTTTCAAGTGTGACACTCATTGCTGCAGACTATTTACTCTCGCTTGTGCTTTTATTTATCGGGTGGTTCCACACCATGAATTATCTAATGTCTTATGGACTGTAAATTTCCCTAATGCAGTCCTGCGCCCTTCCTGTACACTTAACTACAAACATACGCATGTGTGCACACAAGGAGAGCACAACCATGAGAGAACCGAGGTCCTCCTCAGACGACTCCCTCAAGTTTACGAAGTATTAAGGCACCCGAATGCCACATTTGTTTGCAAGGGATAAATGATGAAAGCATCTGCCATAACAACCCCTGTTGTCCTTTCGAGGCCCTTGTGTTGGCAGTAAAGCTGTTGTCACCAATCATTCAGTGAGAGTACTTCAATATTGTTTAGTAGCGCAGCTCATTAAGCAATGTAACAGAACATGCTAACTTAATTTAAAGTGAGATGTATTGTGGCCTGGCCTAGAGAGAACCATTGTCCCACTGTGCCATTGTAGATCTATGCTACAAAATTGCAATCAAAAACTGCTGATGAATTGTTCTATTCTAATTTAACTTGCTTATTGTTTAGCACACAGAAAACAATGAAGAGTCATTTGACCATTTGACACTAGAATTGCTTTCTATTGCAGTTTTCCCAGCCTTTTGGAGACACGGCACATATTTCACATTAGAAAAATCACACGGCACACCACCAACCAAACAAAAATGTCACAAAAAGCATACTGATAATTTTTCCCCACGCACCAGGCATAGCGGAATTGGCTCAGTTTGTCCCCAGTATACCTTTTTTGCTTTCTTCTGACTGCTACTCATGCTAGGGCCTTCATCTGGGTCAGCGTTTTCCAGGGCCCAGGTCAGACTGACTACTTTTTCTTTTCAAGTATTTATCTATTGCTATTACGCGCTGCGTTGTCTCACTCACAG
>VVHJ01028009.1:29453-43180 GCA_015107715.1 Tylochromis polylepis
ACCCCTCTCACCCCCCCCCCCCCCCCCCCCCAACTCTATGGTATCTCAGGAAGATTCTTTTATGTTAAAATCTATGTAATTAAAAAAAAATGTATCTCAAGTATCTAAAATGTATCTCAGGCGGATTTTTTCCCCATGTTCCTTTTCTAATCCTAACTGACTATTTTATGAATGTTTTCTACTTTGTCACAATTCATCTACATCCAAACTTACTGATTCCATATCAAATGGTTTGTGAACTGAGTTGTACTCCTTGATCTCTACAGCAATCACTGCTGCTTGACAGTTTTTATTTTCTTTTTTTAAATTTACTGAGAGTTATACGGTCCAAATTGCTAGTTGTTCAAAATGTGCTTGTGGGACTTAAATTCTCAAAGGTCCTATTTAAAAAAAACAAACTCTGATGGTAAAATCTGATTACCATCTGTGTACAGATAATAATGCTTGCTAAATAAATGCTAAACAAATAATGCTTGACTTTTTCACTAAGGTCACTTTACTTGTGTTTGCCATTTTTGCAGTTGCTTTAAACTACAAACAAGGCTGGAGCTCTAAAAAACATCTCACATTTAGAGCATTTTTAAATATATTTTTTCAATTAGAATATCCAGGCTGTCTCAAGCAACAACCTGAATTGTGTATTTTAGAAAAGACATATTTGTTTAGATACAACCATCTAATATTTTATCAAAAACCTTATGAACCCCAAATACACTTTAGGGGGCAGACAAAAAAAAGCAATAGGTTTTATTACTACAAATATTTCTGATGTCCTTTGATTCTCCAGTGAACTTGGAGTGTGCATGACAAGACTGAGGTGTAGAGCAAGAACAAAATAAAATGATAATAATAGAAACATAATCTCCTCTTTCATCTTTAATTTTTTACCATCAGATCAGAGCAATGTAGCACTCATCATCTTCTTCTTAATTAGCTGTCATAATATGGCCAAGAGGAGTTCCAGAAAAGATTCTTCCCTTGACACAGGATAATAACGAAAATGGGTAGGGTGGTTTCTAGGATATTTCACAAGTGTTTTCCTTTATAGTGTCTTCACAGTCTCTTTTAAGGCTGTAGTACTCTTGAGTGCAATCTGTATCCATCCTAAGTGCAAATGAAAGGGGTGAAAAGGTGGGGCTTCTCTGGACACACAGTACATCATATATGACAGATGCCTGTTGTTAGAAGTCTTTTCATTATTTATTAGTTGGGTCTGCAGCCATGTTCAACATAGGAGAGGAGATTTACTGGAACTCAATCTTTAGGTGCACCATTGACATTTGACTGACATACACATAATATATAACATATAATGAAGCACCCTGTTATGTCTAAATTAGCAAGAACCTCACATAGAGTAACCATAGTTGTTGTTACAAACTCTTGGCTAATTTTCTGGATGATTCACAACCTTCTCTAGTGTTTACAAAAAATGGTCCAAAAAAGAGAAAATACCCACTGATCAGCATTTCTATGGGTGAAAATGCCTTGTTGATCCAGAGTTCATCTGATAGGAAGACAACAGTGAATCAAATACCAACTTACAACTGAGGTGAGCAGAAAAGCATCTCTGAACACACAACACGTTGAAGCAGATGGGCTCTGCAACAGCAGAAGACCACACTGGGTGATAGTCCTTTCACCTGACAACAAGAATACAATTAAAACAAAAGAAGCTAAGACTACAATTTGCACTTTCACACCAAATTTAGCAACATATGTTTAGAAAGAGATTGCCTGGTCTGATAAATCTCTATTTATGTTGTGACACTGGAATAGTACAGTCAGAATTTCTCTAAACAACATCCTGCCTTGTATCAATGGGTCGGGCTGGTGGTGCAAGTGGGTCCCTTAGCAATGACTCAGTATAACTTAAAATACCACAGCCACCCTGAGTATTGTTACTGACCATGTCATCCATGTCTTCTGATGGATAACAGTGTCAGAAAAACTAATATAATCTCAGAAGGCAAGTGATTTTGAAGGCAAAAATGATCTAACCCAGTGCTAGCAAGGTGCACCTAATAAAGTGGTAGGTGATTATAAATGTAAAATTAACAGGGTGGTTCAGCTTGACTAGGTCACCAGTCCATCATAGCGCTAACGCGGCAAAATAAGCAATTATTCACTGACATGTTGACTCCAGTGGCCCATTTAGAATCACCACTTAATCTTATCTGCATGCCTTTATGCTGTTTATAGAATTTTTAACAAACACTTGATCATAAAGACTGATCGAATACAATGCTACAAACTTTATTGTAAGTTACAAAATAACATGCAAACATATTCTCTGGTTCTTAGCAGTTTTAGTAGAATGATGCAGTGAGTTTTCAATGTGCAGGTGTTGGAATTCACATGTCTGAAGTGTCTCTTCACTCTCAGGTTCAGCCCATTTTTTCTGCCTCATTTACAGCCTGATTGGAGTTTGGGCAGCAACAGAGGCCAGGTTTTAATTCTCTCTCATAATGAATTAGCGTCATAATTAGTGACAGGGCTAACCTTCTTATTGCAATGAGCAGGAATGTGTGAGTCTGTGCATTTTGCAGCAGTTGCAGTTTGTGTATATGTGTGCAAGCTGAAAGTGTTGCGCTGAGCACTTGTGCATAAATTTCTGTTTCATCAGTAACTGTTACTAATAAGATGTCCAATATTGTGCGTGCCAGTGGACTGAGTACTTCTGTACACTCTATTCTATAGTTCTGTTCAGTACTTTTGGCTTTGTACAGAGGTATACATTCTCACTTGGCAACAACATTCCCAGTTAAAAATTACATCAGTCTGAAAAACAGATATGTCTTAGTGTTCATATTGCAGCTTTCCACCAATTGTAGCAGATGAAAATGTTGCTGAGAGAGAAGGCATATTATCTAACAAAGCAGCTAGAGCTTCACAATAAAGTTCCTTTATTGGGAAAGTATATGCTTTTAGCATTGAGGTACTATACCTCAAAATCAAGGTAAAATGCCACAAAATGCCATTGTTGAACTATTTGTAATTAGTGGTTTAGCTAAGGGAAAAAGACTTCCTATTAAACCAATTACTAATGGCTGGGAAGCAATTTTCACTATGTTTCCAAATAAAAAATCAGCTGAAGAATAAATACAAATGGTAATTCTTTCTTTCTTTCTTACTTTCTTTTATCTTTCTTATTACAAACATAAACTTTATAATCTTCCTGCAATGTTAAATTATATAATCTTCTGCTGTTCCACAGGTATTAATATAAGCCATTAGGACCATGGAGTTTCATTTGACTTGGAACTGAACAGTGGCATAATTTTGGAAAATCTGACTTTATACCACTGAAGCAGTACACTGGAAGTGAAAATTGCAGGTCGAAATCTCTCAGTTCCCACCATAAAACTGACACTGATTAAATTAAAAGGTGTGAATTTGATGGTTAGTGCCATAGTCTTGTAAATTAGGCAGTAGGTAATACATCATAACATGATTATTAGACCATAAGGAAAATACATAATTGGATTTTAGGGTTTATAGCAGCATTTTTCATGTTAGAAGCTTAAGCATTAAATTTTAACTTTTTTGTGTGTTTTAAATATTTCAGTTATTTCAGATATTTCTGCTTTCCAGAATTAAACTATTAGAAACAAATATGAGCAGATGCAACTTACTGTTAATAAGTGCAACATAGTACTAAGGTGTTTTGATGCATTTGGGTGTACATGCATACAAGTACAATGGCAACTATCATTAGGTAATAGAAAACATGGTATACTGTGATACTTGCCTGCAAACTTAAAGAAATACTTCTTGTTTGGATATAATGCATAATAATATGTATAACATGGTTATTCTTCTGAATAATAGCAGTGTTAAAAATACATTGATCTGCACACCAAATAGCTCCTGTATTGTATAGGATCTAATTTGCTGTGTTGTACTTTCACTTTCTTTTTATCTCTTTTCTTATGCTTTTCACTTTTGTCAGGTGTTGGCACATGTATTCCCTTTGTTTCAAATTAAAGAGATTTGTAGTTCACAAAATTATAATGGAAGCACTGCTCTCTGTATTGAAAATACAGAGCAATCCCACTTTTGTGTCTGTGAGATCCATCTTCCAGTGAAGGCTCACTTTACCTGTGACCCACAGTATATATTGGGACATGACCTGGAAACAGCTCTAATTTGCTAATTTCTACTCACCAAGGGAGCTGTTACTGTAGTAAGCTTACTGATGACCCTTGTTTTGAGTCAGCAAAGCTAGGGTTTAATAGTAAAATTAGTTTACTGATCTTCTGGATCTCTTTCAAAACGTATGTATATGTAGCTTTTTAAAAATAAAAAAAATAATTCATATTTAAATAGCTAGAACTTAACTACACATGGTAGCTTCCAATAACTGAAACTTTAAGTGTAACTTCACATTTATATTTTTCTGTCATTATATATCACTCAAGACTGTCAACCGTGAAACTCGATAGAAAAAAAAAATCAAAATCAACAACATTTAAGCCACTCCCTCTCATTTTTCATTAAAGGACACTGCGCTGGTTTGACATGTGACACAGCAGGGCCTTTAGTTACTTCCAGTACCTGAAAATGTAATTTAATAAAAATAATAACATAATTTGGGAAGCTTATGATGTTAAATTGTTGTTGTGGTTTCATCAGAGAACTGTTGGTTCATTGCTAAACTTTGACAGTTTTATGTAAGTATTTTTACAGAACAATAAATAATTCAAGCTTTCTCACAATATTTTCTAACAACATGTACTCATGCTCACCCACAGAGTATAACCTATGTTTTGCAAAACTTAATATTGCAACTATTTAGCTTTAACTCTAAACCTTGGCTCCGGACAAGACTTTTGGTTTGATATATAAATAAACAGAATGTGTAATGTGACATGAAGGATTCATTTCACTGTATGTTGTAGCTTCTAAATAAATCAAATGTATATCTACAATATCTAAAACAGGAACCAGTATGATTCCCATTGATGCCTTCCATTAAAAATGTTCCATGTACAACTAACTTGGAGTTTACACAGCAAAAGCTGGAGGAACTTAAAAAAAAGGATAGTTGGCTGAACTTGCAGAATTGCCATTGACTAAGCAAACAGTTCAAAGCTGAATGAACAGATGTTAGATTGTTGAACATAGTTTGGTTAATAAGGAAAATTGTATTATATGTGAGGTGAAAGTCATACCCCTCACTAAATTGATGCTATGGTATTTTTCGTTTCTTTCTTGAATGAGTTTTGCTAAATGGATGCGGGCCACTTTTCTTTAGAAGTCACAACTAGGTAGGCCCTAGTAACATTGATGTTACATGCTCACTGTGACATGTCTGAAAGGCTGCTATGAGATTAACAGTTAAGCTTGTATCCAATTTCTTGTAAGCAGCAATAACGTGAGAGAAAAAATATACTTGCAGTCTCTGCTCCATGGTTTCACTTTGTCCAAACAAATCTCATGGAGGCCTCAAAGCCATTCTTTTATGAAAAATATGATACAATAATGATAAAAAAAAAAAGAAAAATGAATTTAAACGTTGTCATAAAGGCTTTCCCCCCCATGTTCTAGCTCCAACACTTGAATTATAATCATGTAATAAAAGAGAAAACAAAACAGTTTGCTTACCTTTACTGGCCAAAACTTTACACACACTACCTCTATGTAAGCTTTTATCCTGGTGACTATGAAGTAAGCCTAATGACCTTTTGCTGTGTTTTGCAAAAAAATTAACAGGAAGAGAAGTCAGTTTAAAGCTACTAGTTGCTTCCAGAGTCTTAAGACAGAATCAGACAACAGCAAATCCCACAGCATTTTTCAAACCATGGTGTAACAGCAACTACTTACTTACATAATTAATTAATAATACATATCAAGACAAAGCTATGACCTCATGAAATATAAGTCATTTGTTATATTATTAAATTTTGTGTGCACAATATTGACTCCTCTGGCTTGTAGCGTCAATGTTATCATAATGTCTGAAAGAAGTCATGAGGTAAGTTTGTATAAAAATGACCATTGTCTGAATGATCAGAATGAATGGATGTTTAATCACTTTAGCAGACTGATGGATCGTGGATTCCATATCTAAAAAGGGCTATATAGGTAGGTGTAAATAAATACGTAATAAACAGAAAGTACCTCATGAAAACATTTCAATTTGGTGTTTTTTTGTATTTTTCTGGATGCATACTTATTCCCCCTTTTCCTCATTTAGCAGCAGTGGTATATGACATTACTACTATTATACTTATTATATATACTTATCATACTTATTACATACTGTTATAGGACTTTAACATATTTAAAAATGGCATCGTTAACAATGAGGAATTTTAACAAGTTTTATATTTTCCCTTTTATGTTTTAGAGTTAAGTGTATTTATTATGACTTACTATTGTATTTCCCTCACATTCACCATTAAGCTAACAATGAGATCTTTGTTAAAACTAGTCATAGATATTTTGATATTACTTGAAGTAATGTCTCACAGGAAGGAAACTTTGCCAAGGCCAGCAGCAGAGAACAAGGCAACAGTTCAGATCTGGAGCCACTATAGTGAATATCATAAAACGATCTTGATGATGAAACCAGCTGTGATAACAGATGTTCATGTGGAATCCTGTTTCTCATGCAGTCTTTTACAGTATGGGGATACCAGAGGGAATCTATTTGTATGTGAGGATAATTGCTGTATCCTCCTGGCCTGCTCTCCAAAGTCTGTATGTCTTTATCACTTTAATCAATTCAGTTTATGTAATTAGTTGTTAACCTCCTATTAGCAATATAACAATTAGTCTCTCTACAACATGAACTGTTATTTGTTTTTATGTTTGCATTATGTGCTGTTTTTTAATATATTTAGGATTCGATGCTTTATGTATAGTTTTGCTGTCTTCACTCCATTGTTGCTTGAAGCTGATGAATGTCAATGACTTACTATCATGTCCAGTTGGCATATTGCTGCCAATCGTTTCCTGTGTGGACATTTCTTCAGTTTCTCAATAAACATCAGGCATTGTAAAAGTATATTACCTTAACTTTAAAAATCTTAAGCTTCAGCAGGGAAAAGCTTAATGTACATCTTTCAATTCTACATTTTATGTTTCAGAACACAATAATAACAAAAATAATACAAATAAACAAATAACACAATAATAATAATAATAATAATAATAATAATAATAATAAAAAGAAAGCACTGCCAGCCTCACAGGTGACTCTAGAATACTTTTGTATACAAAGTCGATGCAATGACTGCAGGGTTCCCAATGTCCAGCATCAGCAAAACAAGGCCAAAAAATTCAGCCCTCCACCAATGTGCTTGACAGTTGGTATGAGGTGTTTGTGCTGATATGCTGTGTTTGTTTGTTTTTTTGCCAAATCTGGGGCTGTACATTATGGCTAAACATCTATGCTTTGGTCTCATCTGTCACATGCACTTGAATGCAAAACAGTGAATCTTACCCAAGGACATTTGGCATGCAGACTGGAGCAGACAGTTATTGAACCACCAACCTTGCGATCTGATTTGTAGATGACCTGCTCTACCTTCTGAATTACAGCCACTTACAAGTAACCATACATGACATATTAGATTGTGTCATTTTATTGCATTGTATCAATAATCTTTGTCATTGTATAATGATGGACATTACATTAGAAATAATCATATAACTCTTCCCAGAAACATTTGATTCTTAAGAACCTTCCTCACTGGCAGTGTGTTAACACACACTTGAATGCTCCAGACCAGGAAACTGCCAAAACTCCTGCTTTTATAGAGGTGTTCACACTTGCTGATGACCAGTTAATCAAGTGCAGCACTAGGTGCTTCTAACCCTGTTAATTTCTATGGACACTTTAAGGGTGTACTTGATTTTCACACAGTGTTTCTTGGCTTAACTTTTATTAACTAAATAATAATACAGTGTTATATGTCATATTTTGCAGTTCTTCTGAGGTTCTATTTGAATCATTATAGTACTTGATGAGGACCAGATGATTTTTTAAAATATTTATTATATCCTGTTAAGCAAAACACTAGAATGGAGTCTGAGAAGTAGTTCTTGGGTTCTTGCAGTTGCACACGTCATAGTCTGAGCTTAAGGAGGGACATCTACTCCTGGGAAGACTGGCAATGGCCCAGAATGTTTTCCACTTTTTATCTTTCTCACTATTGACTGATAGATTAAATTCAGAAATTACCTTATAACCCCTCCCAGATCATTGCTGATCATTGCAATGATCTGATCATTGATGACATTGTGTTAACTCACATCTGAATGCTCCAGACCTGCAAACTGACAAAACTTCTGCTTTTATAGAGGTGCTTATACTTGTTGATAATTAATTAAGTGTAGTATCAGTATGTGGCTACAATTTACCCTCTTAATTCTAATAAGGGTGTAGTTAGTTTTTCACACACTGCATTTTGCCTTGTTGTTATTCACAAAGGTTCTATCAGATTTTACAACCTGCTAAGGACCAGTTGAGTTTTATTATGTCCAGATACATAAAACTTATGACTGATATAGATTTTCCAAGACTCCATTTGTAATTAATAATTTACTTCATGATCCATATTTTATACAGAATCACTTATATGTATGTATATAAATATAGTCTATTTGTCTATACTATGTAAAGTTGCTAATAAAATCATTGAAAACTGCCTGCTAATATAATAAACACACTAAATTGTTATACAACTAATTTGGATTTCCTCTGGTGTAGATGATCAGAAGAAATCAAAATAGCTCCATCTGGGCTAAAAAAGTTAGGCTTCTTTACATCTGGCAGAGAAAAAAAATGCATGCAGACAGGAATCTACAAACAGAAGCAAGCTGAACAGAGGCTATTCCCAAGGTATGTTGTTTACTTGAGGTTGAGCTGCAGCAGCTGAGCTTTGTTCATAAAATTACTCAAAATAACCAATTATCCATCTTTGGTGGTATATAGAAAAAATCCCAAACCCCAGAGGACGCCTGGAGTCCTCACATTGACAGAAACCACTCATGTCACATGTGCTAAATATAGTTTATTTTTTTTAATATTTGCTTTTTCTTCCCACTGTCAGCATTCTAATTTGGTCTGTGTCATTACATTTGTCTGCTTCAACATCTGTCAGTCCATTTTTACATCTCTCAAATCAAAGGCAAACAAGTAATGTAACAGTATTGGTTCTAATAGATAGGAGACTTGGAGCATAAATGCTGAAGCAATAAGGCAGTGCAAATTACAACAATGAAATTACAGAACTTTTGAGGTACAGAATAAAGTGATTCACAGATGAAAATGAAAAAAACAAAAAAAAACAAACAAACATTGTGCTTGAATGAACCCTTGGGTGCGATTACTACTAGCGCTGCGTTTAATGTTTTTAATTTTACATGTGGCTAACGAAGAAAGTAATTCATCATGTACAGTGGAAGGCTGGCTGGGCCCTAGCATGGGGGTGGATCAAACATTCATCAAGATACACATGTGCAGGTGTCTAGCAGTTTATGTGCATGTGAAAGAAAAGGAGGGCATCTGTTCACAAATGTGTTTTTGCCATCTGTAACTCCCAGTATAAAGTACTTTTTTTTTCAAATAAGATCAGACTTGCAAAGAGCTGTGTAACATATAGAAAGCACATTTACATTGAGCATTTTTTAAAATAATTTAATGTAATGCACGATGAAGCATCTTTTTCAACTACAGAGTATGTTACATGCAAAAGAAGTGAATAATAAATAATGAGGTCAGTGTACATCAAAGTAAGCCCTGTGAATCAACACAATAAGAACCCCCTCTCACTGACATCATAGACAGCCATAATGCGGTCATCTCAGGCATAATGCCTCACCCACTTGCTCTTCAAAACTTCTGTTTGAAATGGTCGACCGAACAGAATTAAGCTGGCTTAAAGAAAAAGGGACTGCATCAGTCTTATACCAGAACCAGTATAAGACATCTTATCTTATTTATCTTATAGTTATTATCAATTAGTTATTAGTAAGGTAAGGTAAACAAGTTTAAGTGAGTTTAAGAACAATACTACTGTTCTGGAAATAAACGCAACAGTTTATGAAAATTTGATGGGTTACAAAAAGATTAAAGGAATATTAAAATATGTATTTTAAGCTGTAATGTAGTATTATAACAATAAATGTCTTGGTGAAAACTGTCATATTAATGTGCATATACATACAATGAATTCACACATAGCTCCTTAAACAATGGACATTCTCTACTATATTAGAATTATTAAATATCACTGTAATAATAACACCGGGAGAAAAGTGTGAATAAAAGGTCTACTGCAGTGTACACAGAGGTAATACATTAGCATATCTCCAAGCACTTAATTTTATTTTATCATTTTTTTTATTTTAATAACTTAGAGAATGGTTTTTCAAAAACCTTTGTTCTCAAGGTTCGCATGTGATTATATTTCTGTCAACCTCACTTGGTTTGAGTTGCCTGATAATTTATGGTTGTGAAGTAAGAGACAGTTAAAAGTAGAGGTGACTCAATCGGTCAATTAATCAGTCCGTAGATGGAAAACGAACTGCGAACTGGTATGATTATCAATTTGCATTTATCAAGCAAAGGGTCAGTTTAAAAGAGAATGTGAGATGTTTTTTCCCCTAAATGATAATATATGATTGTGATGTGTGGAAGCAAGGACAGCAACTTTAAAGGTATTTCCATCAGTGGTGGGAAATCTTCTGAAGTGATTAGAAAAAAAAAAAGAATACTCACATTGGCAGAAATGAAACATTTTGTCATATTCATAAACTCATGTGAGAATAGCATGAAATTTCAAACTTCACTTCTAATACTCCCTGGTGATCTGTACTGTGGCATCACATTTTTCAGTCTACATATCAAGTAAATGGATGGCCCTGGAGAGAGAGGTGAGGGAATTAAGAGAAACAGAGATATGCTGCATGTTGAAATTAAGATGAAAATGGGGATGAAAAGCAGAAATGGGCTGGCTGGCTTGGATATGGTGGTAATGGAATTCCATTGGGCAAACTTCTAATTAGTTCTGCTAGCCTGGGGCAATGCATTGCCACCGGCCTTGTAGCATACTCAGTTCCTACAAGGCCTTTAACAGAATGATTGACTGCACTGGAAAAGCAACTGTTGATGGCTATCATAAGCATAGTACTTGCATTTAATTACCCTGGGGATTACAATGTATGATAAATATCCACATGCAAAAGGATCAATAATTAGCCTTTACAGTATATTAACTATGACACGCCCTGCTAGAGTTTCCATTGCAAACACAAGGAGTTCATGCGGCTGGTCCCTGTTTTAGGAACTCGAAAATCTTTGATAGGGAAACTCTTTTTCACCAGCATATATCAGAATATATCCCTACTCTTAATGGTAATATGAAATGACACATCATGGACTACTATTTTAATGTTACCGGGTGCATATTCTCACAAAACAGACTGTTTCAGAGAACATGGTCATTTTGTTCTGTGAGCTTGTGAGTTATCATTTCATTCCACAATGGGAAAGAAAGCAGACGTGTGCCTACAACTAACTTACTTTGTGCCGCTCCTTAATTGGCCAGCAAGGGAAATCATAGGAAATGGTGTCACAGTGAATGTGTGCTACCCCAATGAGTAAATGGTAATAGGAAGTTGTCAGGGGGCAGCATTAGCAACATGTTTAAAAAGCAGTTGTTTTTTCTTAGCTCTAGGAAAAACTATGCAGTTTAATGGATGGCAGTAAGAGAGAAGGTAAGAGAATACCATGAATCACTATGACCAACATCTAATTATCACAGGTTAAGCATGAAAAATAGTAATATAATAAACATAATGATATGATGGGTCTGCAAATTTTGTTCCTGTCAGTGGTTTCTCTCTCTTTCCAGTCAATACCAGAATTAGAGTATCAGAGCAGAAATAAACTAGGACAATCATTTTATCATAAACACAGTTGGAGAGGCCAGCTTCAGTGTCAGTTATCGTTAGTGTGAATCTCACAAACGTGTGGTAAATGTCAAAGTAAGTTGCTTTAATTATCCAAATGATACTAGTTCAACCGCAGTCACTCCAAGACTGTTCCTATTATATGATATGGTCTCATTAATTCAAATTATATTCACACCTCTCAGAGTTGTTTTCACACGTTATAGTTTTCTTTTTTTTTCTTTTTGTTCTGATAGATCACACAGATGGACAAAGAAACTCTGTGGGACTTTCTGTTCAACTGTGCACACATTTAACATAATTCCCTTCAATATATTCCTGGAGGTATTTATTGCTGATTGTTATTACAGTAGACTGTTACATCATTTTTTTTTTTTTTTAATATACACTGCTCAAAAAAAAGGATCATTTGGAAAACACATCAGATATCAATGGGATAAAACTCATGTTGGATATCTATACTGATAATGGACTGGGTAATGTGGTAGGAATGAAAGGATGCCGGATCGCTTGATGGAAATGAAAATTATGAACCAACAGAGGGCTGAGCTTAAAGACCACCTGAAAATCAAAGTGAAAAAAATTATTTGGTAGGCTAGTCCATTTTGCCAAGATTTCATGCAAGCCACTCAAAATGGTACTCTGACAGTATCGGGGCATACTCCTAATGAGACAATTGAAGGTGTCTTGGGGGATCCCAGATCTGGACCAGGGGATCAGGGGACTGAGCTTCTGGACAGCCTGAGGTTCAATCTGGTGGCATTGGATGAACGGAAACATAATGTTCCAGAGGTGTTCTATTGGATTTAGGTCAGGTGAGTGTTGGGGCAGTCAATGGTATCAGTTTCTTTATCCTCCAGGAATTCCCTCATACACTTGCCGTATAAGAGTGGGCATTGTCATGCACCAAGAGGAGCCCCGGACCCACTGCACCAGGCTGGTTCTGATAATGGGTCAAAGATTTTCTTTCCAGTGCCTAATGGCAGTCAGGGTACTGTTGCCTCTCCATGGCTTTTTCAGACTCTTTCATGTCTGTCACTATTTCTGACTGTTTGGTCAGAGAAATTCACATCAGTGGCCTACTTGAGGACATTTTATAGTGTTCTGGCAGTGCTCTTCCTATTCCTCCTCGTACAAAGGAGCAGAAACCCATCCTTTTGATGGGTTAAGGACCCTGTCCAGCTCTCCTGGGGTAACTGCCTGTCTCCTAGAATCTCATCCATGCTCTTGAGACTGTGCTGAGGCACACAGCAAACCTTCTTGCAATGGCACAACAACACCTGTTAGGGTTCCTGGGTCGCTGACCCAGTGTTTTGGTTTATGGACTTTTAGACTTTGTTTATTATTATGATGATGATCTGTTTCTTAGTCTTGAGTTGGTATAGTTTAGTTCTCTTGTGCCTCTTTGTTTCTTTATTTGTGTTTCTAGTTCTTAGGTTTCTGGTCTAAACTGCAGGAATGTCTTAAAGACATAAAGACCTGGATGGCCGCTAACTTTCTGCTTCTTAATTCAGATAAAACTGAGGTTATTTTACTCGGCCCTGAAAATCTTAGAAATATGGTATCTAACCAGATTCTTACTCTGGATGGCATTACCTTGGCCTCCAGTAACACTGTGAGGAACCTTGGAGTCATCTTTGACCAAGACATGTCCTTCAATGCACATATTAAACAAATATGTAAGACTGCTTTCTTCCATTTGCGCAACATCTCTAAAATTAGAAATATCCTGTCTCAGAGTGATGCTGAAAAACTAGTTCACGCATTTATTACTTCCAGGCTGGACTACTGTAATTCATTAT
>VVHJ01028015.1:0-11686 GCA_015107715.1 Tylochromis polylepis
ACACACACACACACACACACACACACACACACACACACACACACACACACCACTGACAGCACTGGAACAGAGCAGCATGGAGCACGACAAAGACATAACACTTAAATTAACAACATTTTCACATGCATTCTCACATACACACATTCAGAGCTGCAAAAATATCCAATCTTAGCATTAGATTAATACTCAGCCTCTCATAAATAAAACTACTGACAACAGCGGTATAAAACAGCGGTGTTGTGCAAGAATATATTTGGTGGTCAGGGAGATCTGATAGCTGAGTGGTAAAGTGCATACCATCCCACATGAAGTCAGAGGTTCAAATGCTGGCTGGCTGCTCCGTCTGCCTCATGTTTACACCTCCTTTCGCTGTAACTGTCTAATAAAGTCTCAAAACGCCTAAAATATGCTTTTAGGCAATATTGCTTGAACTGAGTGAGTCCTTTTCATTTTGTGAAACTATATGACAGGCAAAATCTTAACTAGAAGAACAAACCCGCTCATTGACAAACAGGTTGGAGCATCTCTCAGTGACAGCTAGAAAACAAATGCTGCAGGTGCTTTGAAAACAGTGCATAGCACCAGAGGGCAGGCAGATGAGCCTCATCCCAGTGGAAGATGTGTCTCTCTCTTTGTGTAAACGTGCACTTCTGTGTGTGTGTGCGTCAGGGTGTTACAGCAGAGCATGTGACTATAAAAGTGAAACACCTTAGGCTAAGTGCTGTTCCTGCCACTCACACTCCCCACTAACCTTTCGAAAACACACCATCCAGCCTTATAGATGTCATCTCACATTTGGGGGTGATTCAGGGGTGAAGCTTAATGACATTAAGAGATGAGTCATATACCTCAGTTTTTAATATATAGACATTCTTGATCACTTTTAGTGTCATTTTAGTACTTTTTGGCTAATTTTGGCTCTATTTACACTGCCACTGTTCATACTTTTGCTATACACCAGTCAGTTTTGAACAAAATTGTCTCTTGGCTTGGTTTTATAACTGTAACTCTTATTTTGCCATGAAGTGAAAAGTTAAAACCACAAGCCTCTGTCCACAAGGCATGATAATTTTGATTAGTGTGAGCTTGTTGCGAGAAATATATTTCCAGATATAATTCACTGAAAGTACGCACAGGATTTTGGAACTGGACCACCTGACATCACAGCTTATTGAAGTTTCACAGCCAAACTCTGAAGAATCAGAAGATCCATTGAAGTCACTCAACCAGGTGATCATGTTTGGCAGCATCTCAGATGTAGAAAGCCGAGGCATTTGGCTAGCAGAAACCCCTTTTGGCTTTGAGTTTCCCTTAAACTTGCAGGAATTTGCAGGCGAGCAGTCATCACCAAGTGTGACTTGATCAAAAGTGAAATGATTAAGTCACATCTGAACCATAATCTAACAACTTCATCAAAAAGAACTAGGTTGAAATACTTTATGTATCTGAAGATACGTTCAGATTTTCCCTGCAGTTTCTTCTTGGTTCAGTCTTCAGCCACTGCTAAATACACGAATGCGAAGCACCTCACATGCTGTCAATCTACAATAAATGATTCACAACACATGAAGATATAAATGTACAATTCCACCATATATAAATTTTTATGTTAGGCTAACATCATGTGTCCATGTCAGATTATGAATCTTTTAGCTAACGCACAAAACACACAAAAATAACTTTTATAAGACTTTGTCCTTACATTTTTTAAAAACAAATTTAAAGGAGACAGTTGGAGAGCTAAGACTGACTCTACTGAATAGTACCTCTGTCTCCATTTTAGTGTTATCTCACAGAATCAAAGTCCAGAACAGCAGTAGTATTACTCTGCTCAGTTCATCCCTTTTTATCCTGTCACATTACAAACTCGCTTCGTGAGTATTTGCTAGGCAGCTCTGCCTTTTCACTCTCTGTGAAAACTAAAGTTTGGATCCGAGCAGCAGATCTTGGTCTAAATACAGAAATGAAAATAATCATAACAGGACACGCTGGAATACAGGAACCATTTATATGAGGTCATTTGACCGCATACAACAAACCTACCAAACAATGCTCTCAGAGTTACAGTGAAGCGACTGTATTAAAAAGCCACCACAATCATGTTATTTGGCCTGTGGCTGAACACAAACATCTTTTCTTTTTTTTTTCTCCCCAGTATAACTGTGGTCATATTTTCCCTACAGAATAAACCAAATTAGTGGCAGGAAAATCTGATCATGAGCGCTCATGTTTTTGTGCAGTTGGAGTTGGAGTGAATAGAGTGGTGTAGTTATTGGACACAGAATCTGGACAGTTTGTATCTGTCAAGTGCATCTTTTCATCTGAAGTGTAAATGTATATGTTTATACTCTCTTTATGTGTCATCTTGTAACTATAAATCAAAAGAGCCATGCTCAAATAGTGGGGCTATATTAAGGACTTTTTAAATTTTGTGTAGTTATAATAAACTCACATTTATTTAAATGACACAAAAAATGCCTTGTAATATTAAAAATCTACCTTAGCCATTAACAATTTTGACTGGTCAAGTTTGTTGCCAGACACGGAGGAAGAATAAAACGACCGCTGAACAGTCACTCCTGCACGAGGGGAAACCTGAGCTCACATATAAAAATTAAAAAAGGAACAAATATTGTCGCTAAGTTGATTTTCTGTAATCCAGGTTTTCACTGTAGTGTGCTGATGAACACAAAGAAAAACACACGCGCACACAGCAACACAAACTAGAATCGAGCCACGGCTGTCCCATTCACCTTTTATTATTGAACTCGTTACAGTCCTCTTGGCCCTGCTTTAATTAAACCCTATTAGCTAGTCAAGGTTCACTGTACGCTAATACTGTTACTCTGATACAATTTGGCCTCAGCTTTTAGCTTTAGGAGTGTGTAGCTACCTTAATCAAAATTGTCAGTTAAAATGAAACTACAGCTCAAGTAATTAAATTTAATTGGATCTTGTCACTTTTTATGCTGGCGGTGTTTTGATCCTTGTTGAGTGTTTGCTGCCTGTGCTTCATACTGAGCTTTATTAGTCTGTGTCCTCGACCTTGCCAGGACCGAATGCACATAGACCCGGTTGAAGCTGGAAGTGCTTTGAACCTTGAACGCTGGATGAGTGCAAAAGAAACTGCTGTAATTTGGCATTAGATCATTAGTATTTCTAGGTAATATCTGGAATTACCCCTGCCTGGTCTTGCACCAGGTTTCAGTGCAGAGGAGTGGAAAACAGGTTAGAATAATTCTGTTATCAAGCACCTCAGAAGAAAAACACAGATCAGCTGTTTTATATAACAGAGGTGCTTTTCCTGGTTCGAAATTAGTGGTAAGGAGACGCGTGTGTCTGCGCTGGATTTACACATTATGAATCTAAATCAACTTGTAAAGTCTGTACATAGCTTTTCTTGATTGTGCTTGTAATGGAAGATCAGTCGCTTTCATTTTTAAATTTTGTTTTACAGTATATTTTCACAGAACACGACTCCACTTGCCATTTTCTCACAGCAATCAGATGTCTCTTGGAGGAGAAAACAATTCTTGCTGTCATCTCCTTACATTGCACCTAAAGCAGAGATAGCCCACAGCCTACAGAAAGCCAAAGGTGGAATAGCTTTCCTGGAACGCTGGGTTCGTGGCCAGATTTTTGTGTTGCCAGAGGAATGAAACATCTAAATGGAGTGGTCAGGATGGGCTTGGCAGCGTTGGAGTGACCTCTCAACCTCCAGACTTGGGAGAATATGGGAGGAATTGAACGTGCGGGCGTTCTACCTAAGGCAGGAGCGGCAAATCTTTATTCACTGAGAGCTGCTTGCTGCTAAAGCACATTCCCTTTCAATCCATTAGAGCGCACCGTCCCCTTCCCCTTCATCACACAGTGCAGCCCTTAATTTGACAATGACAAAGAGCCACTTGCAGATTTTAAATTTCATAATTTTAATCTGTCAAGTCTGACATTTAATTAGTGGCTTCCTAACCTGTGTCTGCCTCGCTCTCTGAAGGGCACCGTTTGTTCTGAGAGCGCTGCGCAATCTCTCAGCAAAGGAGAAGAGAGAGTGGATTAATATATATGTACATTACCAGCTGCTGCAAAGACAATACAGAGAGGGAGGCCATTAGGGCCTAATACAGACAGATGAGGTTAATAATATTTGGGAAGTGTTGCTCTATTAAGCAGAGCACTGATTAAGACCTGAGTGGGATCCCCCCCTTCATGAGGCACTGATTGGGAGCCAGGCTGTCTTTTGTTCTCCTGCTCCCAGAAAGAGGATAGAGGGAAAGGGCTGCAGAGGAAGAAAGGACAGGAACAATGTTGGCTGACTTTGTGTTCCTGCTGACAATGAGGACAGGCGTAATGAGAATCTTTACAGTCCTGGATGAAGGTTTATAGAAGTCCAACGCCCACTGATAACTTCATTACAACTACGGAGCAAACAGATGGAGCCAGCTTTGGGAATCTTTCAGGTTTCGCGCTGAAGGAAGAGCTCCGTGATTGCTTTCAGTCTGCACTTGATTTCTTTTCTTAGTCACCGCTACATAATGTTGCCAGACTGACCTCATTAATTTATTCCCGTCATTATGTAGCTTGAAGTGTGGAGATTTGGCCCCTGGTTGAAGTTTGAAATTCTTTCTCCCCCCCCCCAAAAAAAGAAAAAGAAAGCAGGTTCTGTGTAACACTGTTTCACACAGACAGCTCTGCTGGAGCCGCTATTGATTTTCAAATCAATAGAAAGTGAAGGGAGATGGGGTGGAAATGGCTTGGAATTGGGCTAGCAGGGAAAATGTCAGGAGCTCCAGGTGTGGGTATAGCATACGTTTTTTTCTTCTTTTTTTGACACATGTCAGTGTTTAACTTTTATTATCATAAGCTTTTTTTTGAAAAAACTTTTTCATGAATTCAATTCTTCACAGAATTTTTGAAAACTCAACTTATCTTCTTTTGTTTTCTCAACCATTCATTAAGACAGAAAAAAAAAGTAACGTGGCGAAGCTGCCATTCACCATTAAACTAATAAACGAAGAGGCAGATCAATAAATACTGACTGTGTTTTCAAACTCTTTCTAATTACTCACCACTGCCTATTGTGGTCTTATTGAATTGTCTCTCTGGCAACAGGCCCTTCTGCACCTTCCAACACGCAGAGAGTGCTGTTGAGACAGCAGGCGAGAGACAAAGGACGGGGAGGAGGGGGTCGGACTCAGTTGATGCTGTGGTGAGACAGTGAGAGGAGTGAGGACGTCTTCCTGGGGCCCACTAGTGGTTGCTCCTTGCCTCTGCTGCTTCATCTGAGGGGCAAAGCAGATGACAACCATGAGGAGAGGAGAAAGATTACAGATTCAGAGAGAGAGAGCGAGCAAGAGAGATAACCTCAGTCTTTTCTCTCTGGACTTGGATGATGCTCACACCACAGGGAGGAGAGATAATAACGAAAAAGACAGACCCACCTGTTTAAGCCCTGTAAATCCTGTGTGTGTCTGTGTGTGAGGGAATGTATTCATATGAATGCAAGTCTGTACTGCTCAGTGTGTAAATCACCCCTTGGTCTAATTGGTGCCCAGTAATACTCTCACTGCCTCACTCTCATTACTCTCGTGTGCCTGTCTCTCAGGCACTTTGGGTCAGCTTTTTTAAATGTGCTATAAATAAAGTAGACGTGACAGTCAAACATTTTACAAAAAATGAATTTAACACAAGTCAGTGGCCTAAACACTGAACTTAATGGATAGAAACAAAGTATCGAGTATCTGTTGGGCTAATATCAATCTGATACCAAAACCAGTGCTGATACTATCAATATTTGGATCTTTGTACCTTGGTGTACCCTGCAGTTCCTGTGCAACTTTGTGTGTGTGCGAAATTAAGTACGTGTCTCTGTTTGTGTTCGACTTGATCACTGCTTTCCCTTGACAGTACTCATAGAGAGAATTAGAGAGCTGGTGAGATAATCAGATGAATAAAATGCAGCCGGTAGCTCATTACAAACCCTATTATTCATTAATTAACATTATTAAAACGTCTAATAGACCGCGGCACTCCTCCCAAGCCCCCCTGCCTCGTTTCAACTAGGCCCCTGCTCCACGGTCCCTCCCGTTTCTCAACATGAAAAGAATAGCACATCAAACGAGGCCTGGTTTCAATGTGTTGGGGATTTGCAGGTGTAGAATCGCACACACACTGCGCAGGGGATCCGCTCGTTGGTCGCGCCGCACTCCATAGTTTTCCACTTCGGCCTCGCTGTGACACACGCCGCTCACCCGTGCCATAACAAACTCCTCATTAGGAGTGGGGCGAGAACTGGGCTGCGTGCTCCCTAATTAGGTCCCCCATCTAAAACTTTCTGTCTTCCCTTCATCCCTCATCCTCCCTCCCTCCATGTCCCTGCATCACAGGGAAAAAGACTGCTGACATTTATGGAAGGCTGTTTAATCAGCTGTATATGCAGGGGTTATAAGGGAAAGTTTAGGCCTGTGATACGTGCATACAAAGGAAATTTATTTCTTTAGTGCTCTAAAGAGGTTGAGCTGTGGCGTCTGTCAAAAAGTGTTGTGACCTATGAAAAGTCTTTTACAAATGTTTTAAAAGCATATCCAGAACTAAGCTACCCCCACCCCCCATTTTTCATCTTCTTAGTTTGTAGTTCATGGATTAAAATACACAAATTCATCCACGAGATGCACAAATGCGGCCGATTAATTTGGTTACATTGCAGAGACCAATATTCAACTCTGAGGATAATATCTATCAAAAGTTTTTAATTGTGTTCGGTGAGAACCAAATATATTAAGCATGCATAATACATATATAGATATGTGTGTGTGTGTGTGTAGCAAGATGGGGAGAATTTCTGTCCCCAAAAATGTAATGATTATCATGCATATTCAAATGTCCAAACAATACACCTTAGTTAAACATTAATATCATAATTTAGATACAATCCGTTTAATGCGTCCAGGAAAAGAAGTATTATTCCTCATTTTGTTCTCATTATTTTCAAATAAACAGGACACTATGTGCAGAAAACAGGAAGCAAACAGACAAATGATGAATATGTAGAAACTCTTGGAGATATTAGCGGGCTTTAAACTACATCCTCTGATTACTTTTCTGCTTTTAAATACTTGATGTTCCAGTTGTACTATGACCTTAAACAAGATTTTATTGGAACACAATATCCATAACATTAGGGGAGTCTTTTATCATACTGAGAGGGACACCGCCTCCTTGTATCCTTTAGTGGAGTCTTTGCACATTAAATTACATTAATATTTCTATTTGTGGCGCCATATTCACATGTAACGCAATACACCACATGCATATTGTATAACACTAAACACAAATATTTTCTCTTGGGAGATTTGATACTATAATACATTTTTTTTTTAACCGAATTAATTTCTGAAACACGGGCTCAGACATGCATATAGATATATAGACGTATACACAACAAGTCAGAGAGAGAGAAAAGAAATGTTGGTGTTTATAGGAAAATGATTTCCTTTATCAAAGCAACTTTGAAATTATTGGCCTTATATTAGCATGGCGAGCGCTTTCCCTTTCTTAATCTCTTGTGCTTTCTTCTCACTCTCTTCCTCTCGCGCAAGCTGAGTGATGCTTTCTGACAAGTAAATCACAAAAGAGGTGGCATTTCCCCACGCCGCTGAAGAGCCAGCATCCTTCGTTCAGCCTTCTTTTCTTTCCTCCCTTCCCTCTCCTTCTTCCTCCTCTCCTCTCCTGATTAAATCTGCTGCTCCCTGTAGGATTATTAGGATTCTAATTCAATCTGAATTTCAGGAACTTGTTTGCTTGGTTACCTGTCACAGCATATCAGCTTGTCATATTAGTGGTGATCGTTGGCTCTACCTAATCTGCTTTAAACAATTTCATTGGGTGCTGGTCTATAAATCATTCCGTAATGGGATTGACATGCGCGGGCTTAGCTAGGTAAACAAATCAGCTTTGTTTTATGTTAGGCAGCAATGAACTTGGCTTTATCAACTTCCCATCGATTCACACACACCACAAGGTCAAAATCTCTCTGGCTGCTCATCGGGGAAGGGGGGGTGGTTAGTAGGGGTCAGCACTTCAGCAATTAGAATATGTATCAAATAGAAGCAGAGGAGCCCATTGCATCCTGCTACCGCTGTTGCCTTTCTCCAAAGTGTTAATTTATTTCTTATCAAAGTAAAGGCATTTCAAAGTAAAGCTTCGCAGCATTGGAGGGGAAGTTCTCTTTATGGGGATTTAAAAGAGAAAATAAAATGAGTTTGTAGTTTATTGACGGGAAGTCCCAAAGGCTGCTTAAAAACTCATTAACTTTCAAAACTAATTCAGACGTGTTGATTAACATCTAAGGGTTTTATTTATTTTTTTTATATTCCTTGCTAAAGATGGAGGATTTTTTTTTCTAGGGCCAGTGTTTTTGCTGACATACTGTAGTAAAAGTCCTCATTTTGACCCGCTTAGAAGAAGTTGATTCAAATATAACTTTTACTAATCACATCACAGTCTCAGCTAGGCTTATTTTGGCAGTACTTTGAAACTATATGCTGTTTCAAATTTCACATAAGTGGGGTTTTGAGTCTGGCTCAAAATTCTATTCCAAAATATCTTAACCTTCCCAAACTACTGTGTCACAAATTCAAACAGCTGATTCTGTTTAAGTATTCAAATACATATACACTCTGCCTGCATTGAGGAATATTGTATTATTATTTTTTAGGCAGTTCAAGGAACATGACAGAGCTAACCAATGCTGCACATTTGGTATGAGGTGCCGTGCAGGGACTTTGGCAGGAGCATGCTGTGAAGTCTGCAGGAAATGGGTAGCATGAACCATGTCTTTTGGAGAGTGCCCCAAGTGCTCTGACCAGTACAAAGACAATTACAGATATGAGGCAGAGTTAAGGAATTCTCCAAATGTCCTTAAGAATAAAGGCATATAAATAGAGGGATTTGACTTCTTGTTGCTTCTCTTTCTCGAGCAGACAGAAAGTGAGAGAAAAGGAATGTAGGGGGGAGAACAAATTTCACTGAGCTGACCTGTTCAGCAGCATGTCATGGGATCTTTTCACACCAATACATCTCTCTAATGCAGGCAATTTCCTGCAGCTTTTCACCCTAAGAGGGGGATTTGACCTCTGTGGCTAACGCTTAAAACAAATTCGAATGTTTGCCAATAAGAAGGGATTAAGTCTGCCAGAAAAGGTGGGAGAGAATGGGAATGTTCTCTTTGCCATTAACAAACATGCATTTATGTATGTGTGGCTGCGTGTTATACAGAAGCGCATCTATCTAAAAATATATTTTCAGTCAAATACCATACATGCATGAAAAAAAAAGATGCATTTACAGTAAGTCTCCAGTGTCAACATGACTGCTCTTGGAATCAAGGGATCAGGGAAGCTAAGAGGTTGCAGGGCATGTTTTGAATGCACATAAACGGATGATATAGTCTGTCAGGTTAGTTGCTTTGTGGAAAAGTGGGGTAGCTTGGATGAATATACATCTGCCAAAGTGGTTGACAAGTCATCTGGAGTAAACACAGACATGTCAAAACCTGTGCATTGAAATTTTGGGGAAAAGCCTTTTGTGTTTTGATATTTGTGTACAACATTTTAGAGAGGGTAAACTTTCACCACTTGAAAACCCTCCAAATCATAGCTGGCACGTTGAGGATAATCTTTCCAATTACCCACGTCTCTGTTTCTGAGTGTCTTAGGCTCTTAGCCTTGTGATTCCTCTGCATCCAAAAGCTATGCGCCGCTGTTGACAATGAGAGGTAAACAAGAAGGGGGGGCCTCACCAAATCCTCCAGAGGCCTGGAGGGGAAGCCACACAGCCCAAACTCCTTTCACTCCTTGGCTGTGAAAAAGCAGCTTCCTTTAAGGTTGTGCTCAGGAGAGACTGACAGCAATTACAGCTTTCTCTCCCCCTCACCCCCAACGCCCCCCCAACCTTCTCTAGCTAGGAGAGACCCACATGATGGGAAACCACGAGAAAGGAAAACCTCCCCTCCTCTGCTGTCTTACTTTCTCAGAAAGAGACATTTACCTCCACCTCTCGGTGAGGTGATGATTGTTTACTTTGAGTGATGTGCTATTATGACAGTTCAACAAATCACTGTTACATAGTTTTGTGGCAAATAGTGGAATTTTAGAGTAATCCAATGTAAATTATTAATCCTTTCGGGGGGAAGCTGCAACACAGAGGCATACAGCACATCTCGTACACACTCCACCCTGACAGTTGCACTGCTGTGCCAAAACGTTTGACAGCCTGCACTACTTTAGATTTGTTAAGAAGACAGTGGGGCTGAGTGTGAGCCTGATTCAAAAGCTGATCTGAGATCATTGCTGAGTGCCGTGTGCACTATTGTTGGCTGGACTGCATGGCATTAAAACACGGGAAAGTGTTTTTTTTTTCTTTGTGCAACGAATGTTTCATTTACACAGTGTGCATCACCATGAGCCTCGTACAAACTCCAACAAATAATCTCCCAGTGTATCATATATCATGTGTCTTTACAATCTCAGAGATGGTTACTTTGACACTTTTATTGGTCAGAGAACATTGAGAGTCCATGAAAGATGATATGAGAAACAAGGTAACGGAACAGTATAAAAATGACTCACTGACAGCTCACAACCATTTTAAAACTAGAAATAGATCCACAGTAACTGCTGAGATGTATTTGCCTCTATTTTTCTCCACTTGCCTCCTTCGTCCCTGTCTCAGCCTCCTCCCCTCCTTTTGGTGGTCAGTGCAAGGATCACGAGGTGAAGAAGAATCAGAGTGGTACACATATTACTCTCTGTCTCTTTCCATTCTTTTCTGCCGGTGGTTGACAGGGCCTGTCTGGTCTAACTGTCTGGAAAGTGACTCTAATTGTCATCTCAACAGACAAGATTCTGCAGCCATCCTGGAGGCATGGGCAAAATATACTTAGCTACTTTATCATTTAGACAGAACCCAACCATCGAGGCACCCTATTGACATAGACTTTTATGCAAAGATAGACTTTTTGAATTGGCAGGTCACGTCACCCACTCCTTAGCATGCATACATAATGAGAATAAAACCTTTTTACGTCCTGGCTGAGACACAAGCATCTGACAGGTAGGGTTTGGGAGTTCAAGGCAATGTATATATTCCCTGCCTCATCTCGTGGACCTGGGCTGGTTATAGAGGATTGTGTTAGCTGAGAGTAGTGAATTTTACCAAATGTTCAGTGCTCGATAGCATTAGTCTGAGCCTGACGTTGTGTCATCTCAACAGTCCTCTCCCAATGGAAGCTGTCAGGTTGGAATGTATATGCAATTATAGAAAACATTTTGAGCAAAACAATAAATATAATTAATAATGATATCCAAAGATGAAGCCATTAGTGTTAGCTATGGCCAGTGTCTTGGCTTAGCATGTTAGCATGCCATTAGCACTCAAAAGCAACATCATTACGTATGGTCAGGATCTTGGCTTAGCATATTAGCATGATAACCAGACAGCCACCATAGCCATCCTATGCAAACCATGAATTTGTATACACAACTGTCATGGACAATTGCTGCTAACATGCATTGGACTCCTTATGTCATATATCAAACCCACAAAATGTTACATGATTACCTTTGTTTCAGTTCCTTTTTTTTTTTTTTTTTTTTTTTTTTTTTTTTTTTTTTTTCCTTTTTTTTCTATT
>VVHJ01028018.1:0-25710 GCA_015107715.1 Tylochromis polylepis
GCCGGTGTCCTGAAACTTTTCCATGTGTCCCTGCTGCAACACACCTGAATAAACTTAGTAGGTCATTAGCAAGACTCCATAGAACTTGACTGTGTGTTGAGGTGGCAATTCAGTCATTTGATTTATATTACAGCAGCTCATGAGTGAATGAACATGGTGCAATAAAAGTACTTTTAGAAGTACATTTTTCCAAACACTTAAATTTACTTGACTAGGGTTATGGGTTGCCACCTCAACACACAGTCAAGTTCTATGGAGTCTTGCTAATGACCTACTAAGTTTATTCAGGTGTGTTGCAGCAGGGACACATGGAAAAGTTTCAGGACACTGGCCCTCGAGGACTGGAGTTTGAGCCCCCTGCTTTAGAGCAACAAATTGCAATAAAAGCAGTCCAACAGCTTCACACACCAGAAATGTGTGCACCGTGTATTCAATCAGTATCACACATTCAATTAACGTGCACATCGAGCAAGTGTGGTTGTTGCAGACCCCGCAGTAATGGAAAATCAACTCCCATGGATGGTCAGCTGAGGGTCTGACCTCTATAAACGGGCCCTTTTAGATTTTAATCAACATGAGCCTGACTGTGGCATCAGTTAGCCATTTTTCTAAAGGTAACTGACAAACACATAAATGTTTCTTTAATCATTTCTGACTGGCTGACATAACAAGGTATCTTTTATCCCCTTTCTTTTAAAGGAAAAATATCAATATAATTTGAGACCAAGAACTTGGGAAGACTTAATTACTAGTATACCCCAAACCTGTATTACATTAACAACATAAGCAGGATTGAGGTTTAAAATTGTAAATTTGTACATAAATTTTTTGCTAATTTAATAGCAAAAGACAGCTACTCTGTTTCTGTGACCCAAAAGATGGAAACAAAACAAACAAAATATTGGCATCGGCATTAGGCATCTGCCAAACTGTATCTTTAATCATTTGTATGGTCTCAGAATTCCACAAACAGTAAATCTCTGCTGTAGATGAGCTTAGTGCGCCGTCTAAACTTCTACTGCTGAAGTTTAAGTCTGATGGATGATGGAAGTCTACAGGCTAATGCATTCCAAGACTGACTCAACAAAACCTGCATTAGGGCACATACCTTCCATCTATTTCCGCACTGATTGCAGAAGACAAATGTGGTCATTGGCTCATCAGCACTGCGAGTTTGAACCTGGGAAAGAAGAAGGAAAAAAGTCACTTAAAAATCATAGAATACTAAATGAGCATATTAACAGTTGAGCCAACTTGTACACCATCATTACCAGTGTACATGGCTTTATCAGATTTCACATTGTTTGAACAAATTAAATAACCACAACCTCCACAAAGGCCTCTACAGGCAGCTTGCATATCCGTACCTGTGTGTAGGTGCAGCTCTTTCCCTTGCATTTGCCGCAGGTGAACAGATCAGTCTGTGTGCCCCCAGTGGTGGCCATCTGGTGGTCCCTGACAGCCTCTTTGGTCAAATTCTTCCTCATTTCCTTCAGCTCATCACTGGCCATTTCCTACAGAGAGGAGAAAAAAGTAAGAATAGAAAAAAAGCCAATAAGTGTTTAAGTAAACTAAATCTGTCGCGAGAGAGCAAAATATATAATCATTGATCATCGCTAAGGGCAGTGTTATAAAGAGATTGTGCCATCAATAGCTCACACACCTCTGCGGTCATCTTAGCCATTCGCTCAGGGGTTACGCTCCCGCACAGCACAGTCCTCCTTAAATTCGGGTTCTTCATATCCTTCAGATTTGAGATTCGGCTCCTCACGCGGTTCTTATATTTCATGTCTGTGTTCTTAAACTCTTGGAAGATGCGTAATTGCGGGTCAAAGAATTCAACTTTACCAATGCATTTTTATGCTTAATAACTAAAAGAAATCCCCAGCCTTTCAGGTGGCTTAATGTTGATGCTTCTAGTTGATTAATAGGCTGGTTAATATAGTCATTTACCAAGCATGCCTAGCGTTCTTTGTTTTAGGTCTCCAATGTCTCTTTTTTTGTGTAACACGCTATAATTAAAGGGTGCTAGTGTTCAGACAAAACAAGTGATTCAAAAGATGAAAGGCACAATGTGTTCATTTATATCACCAGCACCATAATACACAACAGACACTGAGAAGACAGTAGCAAAATCCAGAACATCATGAAATAAAACTCTGCTTCTACAGACTTCAGTGTAAAGGATATATTCTTCAATCTGTGCTCCAAGTTCCTCACAATCAGCACCAATAGCGATATAATCATCTGGAAAGGAAAAAGTATCAGGCAGTGGACAAAAACAAAGAGTAAGCAAACACAATTACAAATAAGTGCTGTGGAAAGTTTGTCATATTAAAGTTTCAGATTACCTCCAGTCTGCAGAGCGCTGGCTAGCATCTCTCTGCACTTAAGCCTGATGGAATCAGAGGTGTTCGGGGCACGAGGAAAGGTGTTGATTAATGTGTTGGGAGCAACTTCACTGGGTTCACTCTTGCTGCTGGAATTGCTGCTGGAGCTGCTATAGGAGCAATAAGAAGTGGCATAATCAGTTCTGAAGCAAAACACACTTAGAAGCAGAAGATATAGTAGATACTTTCAGCTGCTAACTTGTTTCGCAAGGAGTCACCACAGTGGATGGATCTGCATGTCTGATTTGATGCCGATTTTACATCGGATGCCCTTCCTGACGCAACTCTCCCATTTATCCAGGCTCAGGGCTTGAACTATGAGTACGTTAGCTTAGCTGAGGCTTGGTTTGTGTCTTCTTCCACTCCTAAGTATGAAAGATGTATTCCAGCTGTACACTAAAATGGAGAGCATTGCTAAAAGCATGTATGAGAAAAAAAAAAAAGTTTTCCTTACTACCTTTCTTCTTTTGCCTCTGGGCTTCCTTGTGAAGGAGAGACGACAGGTGTTGATTGTTCTTTCCTCTTCTCCTCTGAAGCTTTATCTCCAGCTCCTGGCTCATCTGGAGAACAAGTGAGAAAAATCAAGCAAGCATCAGAATCAAGGAAGTGAGAGGTGACAAGCGACCTATTAACAGACCACAGAGTCTGACCACTCTTCTTGTAATAATTGGTAGTCCGTTTAAATTGGTTGGTTTCCTGGCACAGACCTGGCTTTTAAGTATAGTTCCCAAAGGTTATGGTCAGGGCTTTGGGAAGGCCATTCCAGAAGCTTAATGTTAGCCTGCTTTATCCATCCCAAAACCAGTTGTTATGTGTTTTTGGGTCCACTGTACTGATGGAACACCAACTGTGTCCAAGTTTCAACCATAAAGTTGCTGATTTGAGGTAAAGTTGAAAATTTTGGAGACAGCCCTGTGTCATAATTATTCCATCCACTTTGTGCAATGTACCAGTAGCACTGACAGCTACTGTGGCATTATGCCCCAGAGCATAATGCTACCACCACGACGCTTGCTTGACAGTGTTCTTAGGCTTGAAAGCCTCGCCTTTACTCCTCCATTCATACCTCGTCATTGTTGACAAGCCATTTGGTTTGTCAATGTGGGCAGCTGCAAAGTTCAGTTGAGCTTGTGTCATTTCGATTTTGGAGCAGTTGCTTCTTTCTTTGTTATCACTTTCTCAGTCCATGGTGATGTAAAACCTGCTTCACTGTGGAGTGAGCACACTGGTGTTTCCAGCAGTTTCAAAGGCAGGCTTGAGCCTTGGTTGCACCTGGGTTGTTCTTTTACATCCTAACCCAGTGTTTCCCAACCAGTGTGCCATGAGAAATGATCAGGTGTGCCATGGAAGATTATCTGGTTCCACCTGATTAGTACTCTAAGTGACCGGCGTGAGTAACGGGCTGAACAATTACATTCTCTTCCACTAGAGGGCAGTACAACTACCTGCTCTAATTAAATGGGTTGGCAACTGCCAGTAAAACAAAAGAAGACGAAGAAGAAATTACATAATAGTCATGCTGTGAGTGAGACAACGCAGCGTGTAATAGCAATAGATAAATATTTGAAAAGAAAAAGTAGTCAGTCTGACCTGGGTCCTGGAGAAAATCCCGACCCAGACGAAGGCCCTAGCATGAGTAGTGGTCAGAAGAAAGCAAAAAAGGTATACTGGGGACAAACCGAGCCAATCGCACTATGCCTGGTGCGCGGGGAAAAAATGATCAATATGCTTTTTGTGACATTTTTGTTTGGTGGTGTGCTGTGTGATTTTTCTAATGTGAAATATGTGCCGTGGCTCCAAAAGGTTGGGAAACACTGATCTAACCAATTTTCTCTCATCTGAGGGTCACAGTTTGAGTCTTCTTCCAGACCTTGGCAAAGTGGTGACACATTCAAATAAATTGTACTTGCATATAATTATTTTAAACTGATAATCTTAGAATCTAATGTGTTGTTTAGAGGAGCCCTTCCCAGCTTCTTAGATCGTCACTGAATTCCTTGGACTTTCTCACTGTTTTGAGTATTGCTCAGTCCGGTGAGTCCTGTCAAACAAATCCTTTTTATGCTGGCAAAGACAAACTACCAGTTGTAGTTATGAGCATGCAATCAATCATGATCGCTATAGGCCATGTCATATTAAAAAGACATTGTAGAAGCTTCAGCATGTTTTAAAAGATTTAAGTGTGTATTATATATTTGACCCTGTGTGGATTAGAGAAAATCCAAAATAAATTCAAACTTCTACACCCAATTCTTGTTTTTGTTTTTTTTTGTCATTAAAAAAGCAAAAAGAAAAGTTCAAAGAAATCACTAAATGCCCAAAATTACCATCGCATTCATGCCCTTGCCCACAAATGTAGCAAGCCATAAAACATAAAGGGCTTTTCACAGCGGACGCAGCATGGGATGCATTCACCGCTAACTAGAGAGAGGGACCCAAAATTTGTGTGGCTGTGTTGAGCGCAGCAGTAGGCTTCGTTTCTATTGATCATTCGTACGACCAATAGATACGTCACAGTGCGCTGCGGTCGAACTTTGACCACGGTATGCGCAAGTACTCCGCGCTGCCGCGCTTTGCTCAGCGCAGCAAGAAACCGTTATTCCGCGCTGCACACAATAGAAATGAATGGGTTTCAGAGCACAGCGCTGCACGTGGTGCATCCGATGTGAAAGGGCCTTAAGGTGAGTAAGGGCAAAGGTATGCGATAAGGACGGAGGAATCAAGCCAGCTTAAACAAAATTAATATTAGGTTGCAATTTCCCTTAAAGCGCAAACATAAGGCTGGGAAATAGACTGTAAAGATGACAGGCATACGTATCAATAATCAATATGACATTCTAAACGGATAATAAACAAACAACAGTGAAACGCAAACAGAAGTCCAGATTTATGTATAAATCCAAATATAATATAAAAGACGCATTTAATCCCCTGCAGCGGTACTGATTTCACCTTACAAACCACAATCTCTTTAGGCATTTAGAATAAGACCATACATTATGTCTATTTCCCACCTCAATAAAAACATCTCTTCTCTCTAATCTTATCTGGCTGATGCTTGTCTTTACTCAAATCTTCACTCAAACTGCTGGCTGCTGTTCATTTGTTTGTGCTGCTGAACAGCTCACTTACAACTCTGTGGGTTGAGAATTGGTGTCAGCAATTTATAAAAAGAACAAGAGGACATTTTTGACAGCTGGTGTACCCGGCAGAGTGCAATGTGTTACAATAAAAAAAAGGGGGGGGGGGATTCGTAATTGGTTCAGTTTCATGAAGATCGATAGGCATTGATACAAGCATGCCTAACAGGTTCAGACATCCAAAAGATATCTCCAAGTACATTACACAAGCAATTTTACACAGCCTGAAGTAAACATAAGACAAAAATAATAATTACCCAAAAGCTTCTTCCATGACTTGATCAAGGATTTTGCAAGAGATGTAACCTCCTCATCTGTGCTTTGTTTACGGATGGCATTAACAGACATCCCAATTCTGGTAGACTGTAGAAAGACATTGTGTCAGAGCATCTGGGTTTCAGCGCTGCCTGTGTCCAGGACAAAGCCAGAGAACATATGAGCAATGATACCTGCAGCAGCTCCAGAGTCATGGGGATACTGCGCAGCTCCTTCAAGAGATCCAAAGCTCCAGCCTGCAGAAGAAAGTGGAGGGAGGATCGTTTAGACCACAACACAATTTTTATTTTTGCTCTAAACTGATTACTCAGCTCTATCATCAGCATGAGTAAGACCAGAGCTGTGTTTAGCCACAAGAAAACGTAGTAAAACAAAAAAGGAAAATGTGGTGCTTCGAACATCCTGCTATGTTATGGAAGCTAGTGCCAATGGCAGCTCATTCATCACACTGCACTGTCTCAGTAATATGGCAGGATCTATGCACATGTTACTGCTGATACATTTGCACATCTGGCACAAACACCAAAAGCAAAAATTCATAAACACCCGTTGGCCACTTTTGTACACTACTTCAAAGACTAATGTTGTTCAAACCAGAAGCTTTTTTGGATTCAATCTACTCCAGATTATAAGTAAATTAGGAATCCTTAGATATGGAAGCTGAATAGTGACAGTCAGTACAGTGATACTGGCCTTTAAGCCTTCTCTGCTATTAGAAAATGAGATGACACTTCCTGGTGATTGTGACCAGTGTTTATCTTCTGGGTCACATCATTGGAGGTCCAGGCCTGCCCAGTAAAGCCACTGTGCCCCATTAGCTAAATTCTTCTGATACCATTTAAATGTAAGTTACATTAATTTGTACACTTTGGTAATGAAAAACATCCACCCATATCACTGATAAAGTATTGCAGTGCAAAGTTAATTATTCATTTTGGTGCTTCTGCAGCAATTGTGGTAATTGGTTTGACTGAGAAAGGCACTGAGCAGATGGGCCTGTGCAGGTCAGACTTTGGGCAGCACCCCTCATGTCTCTTTGAAATTAAACGTGTTGAAGATATAATATGCTCACGGTCAACTGTCCTAATATGCGGTGAGTTCACTGATCCACTTCAAAACACAAAAAACATTTCTCTGGTTTGTCTTGATGCATGCTCAATCATCCAGGTAAGTAAAATGAAAACGCTACATCCAGATGAACAGAATCAACTTTTCTGGGATTTCTCTGGTTTGCCTCCTGCTTTGCTTCTGCAATCTAAGATGGATATTTTTGCACTTTTGTAACTGTGGCTACATTTCTCTATGAGTGTACTTTGTGTGTGTAGTTGTAATTATGCATAGTGTGCATGTGAATGAAAGCATTTTTTTTTTAATGGAATAGCAAACTGATTTGAGTCAAATGCCTCCCTGGCAAAGTTGGTTTCCCATGAATTTCATATGCACTGGTGCAATCCTTGAGTGTAGCTGGTAGGCAGGAGATAGGGCAGGACATCTGCTAAATGAAGCTGTAGCTGGATCTCCAGCTCTGCTAGAGTAATCTCATCGAAGCATGTGCAACAGATTGCATTTATTATTATTACTACAAGTAACACCAGGGGAACACTGTCCATTTGCCATTTAAACAAACAAAAGCAAGGTGGGGGGAGGGAGGGGGGGTATTTTGGATGTAAGCCTGAAGCATTTATTTTTAGCAGATAGAAAAATGTACAATTGGTCTGTCAGTCAACTGGCAAAAAACAGAAAAATAAAAAATATTTTTTTAAAAACTTGATGGAAATCTATTTTCATTGTATAACAATTTTGATCTTCCCAAAAATATTATAAATCAGTAATCAATAAAGGCGGACATCTAGTCTAAATGAGATAAGTTATGTTTAAATAGTAGCAAAACTAATTTTATGGTATTTCCCTCAAACAGAAACCAAAAAAATAAATAAATGTAGAACATGCATGTATCCAGATAACAGTAGGGTTATGAAGAGGGTAAGGTTTAACACAATTTTGGAGGTTTCACACTGATCAATTTCTAAATTTTAATCGTCATAGTGACAAATTGTTATTAACAAAATCATGTAAATATGTTGGGTTATTTGTCAAAGACATTTCATTTTTATTTTATTTGATGTTATGCTACTTATCTTGAGAAATTACAGACTTTACAAAAGAAAGTTATATGAGCTACAAATTGGTCCAAGGTCAAAACCGCTTTTTTTATGGGTATAAACTTCTGAAGTTTAGTGAATCTCACATTCTTCACAATGCCTGTGTAACATATAATGTAGTATTTGAACTCAATGACGGACTATATGAGCTTATCCCAATATACAATTCCTTTCGCACACACAACACACAAGAAAAATAACTCTTGAGGAGAAACTCTGTATAGTAGGCATTTTTAATAATAAACCTCTAAATTTTAATTCAGCATCAAAATAAATTCATACTATTTTCATGTGCCATTGGATTAGTGTAATTATACTTCGGGATAGGGTAATTTAAGGATATTTTCAGTGCTCATGTACGCTGGGCATCGTATATGTATTCTGTCTATATTATCTGACGTTTGGGCTCCTCTTTATAAACTCTGTGCGGAGTCCCATTTCACAGTTGACTTGAAACTATGAAGCTAACTGTTTCCTTACACTATGATGGTAATCTCTTACAATCTCCCGACTTTCATTTTTTGGGGGGATTGTAGATTGTATTTTGGACTGTAATAGTCCTTTGATTACATTATCTTTTACACTTTAAGGTTCAGTTTATTAATCGAGGAAATAATCAGCAGATTAACGGATAATCGTTAGCTGCAGCTTTGTTTATGTTTATGCAATGATGCTTGGAGTACAGGAGCGGCAGCTTGGCAGCTAACAGTTAGCCAATTAGCTACCAAGAAAGCTCTCCCAACAAACCCCAAAATGAAACCTAAACCGAAGGATAACAGAACAATATCACTCTAATCTGTTTAAGGATTTGATATCCAGTCATTAAATTAGCTCAAAGTGACCAGACCTAGAATTTTATTATTGCCTTGCGAGGCCATAAAGCTGACAGGGGTTAGTAGGATGCTACGTGGCTAAGTCCTAGCAACACAGAAACCTACCATTCACATAAACAGACTCGCAAGGGAGCTAATTAGCGGCTAACCCATTAGTCATAACAACAGGTAGGTTAGCTCTGGAGCTAATTGCTGAGGGCGAGGACCGGAAAACCATTGTCAGCGGAACAACACAACAGTGCAGAATTTTTGTTGACAACTTGGGGGTTATTTAGCACACGTCAAGCCCGATCCTGACCAGTTAGCGCTCATGTTAGCTACACCATCAGTCAGATCGGCATTCATTCCCCTCACACTCATCTTACCCCGTTTTTCTTCTGCGCCATTTTATCGATCTTCTTCGCAATTCTGATGACCTCCTCTTCTTCCTTTTTTCCCATGGTGACCGAGCTGGTAAAGTCCAAATGAATTAGAAGCAAACAAGAAACTAAATTTGCCACAAAGACCACGCCACTGAACAGAAAGCAGCGGCAGTGACGGCTAGTCGGCGGACCGGGACCGCACACCGACCACAGCAGACCTGACTAGTAGATGCACGATTAGCTCAGGGGAACTCAATCGAGACGCTGGAAGCCTGAAATCCCAGAACAGCTTTCACCCAGTCAATTTAATTAAAGAAGAGACTTTCCGAATACCGAGATAAAAATATATTTCATAACATCTGCCATTTTTATCATTGTAAAAAGCATGGATCTTTTTTTAATCAGTATGGCGACCTGTCGTTAGATAGCGCCAAAGTGCCACCCGGATCTAGGTTCACAGTTGGAGACAATCCAACTTGACCAACAGCCTAAACACTCCTGCTTTATGTTTTCACATAAACAGTCACTCACATAACAGGTTACTGTCCAGAACTTACACAATTCATAAGCTGTAATAGTTTTGTATTTTCTAGATAGTTCTAGTTTTTTGTGTGTTTTGATGTTTTGTTTTTAAGGCAGTTCACTTCATTCAGTTTCCAAAGCAGGTTTGGGCGTTTCAGTTTAGTTTTCGTTCCGTTTACATTAGTTTCAGGGTTAGTTTTAGTCCATGAAAACCTCATTAGGCAAGATGTGGTAAAAAATTTTTACCAAACTGACAAATACTAAAACTTCTCATATAACTTTATATTATTATTATTATTATTATTAGATAGTTTTCCAAATTTACAAAATAATTTCATTTAACTGTTTTCAATTTTTCATTCTTTTTTATTTTAGTTAGTTAAATTGTTTTTTCAATAATAATAATAATAATATGTTACTGACATATTACTGTATATTACTGGCATCAGAAACTCAATTCAAGCTAAAAAAGTAAAATTAAACAAGACACAGCTGCCATTGTGCATGAGGCAAGGTACACCCTGGACATGTTGCTAATCTATTGCAGGGCTATTGTGGAGCCCACTGAGGCTATATTTTTAACTGGACTTCATATTTGTGAGTTTCATTGCCCTGCTTTACCAATGTGTAAGTTTACTGACTCATTGCATGTGTTCACATTTGGTCAATAAAGCTCATTCTAATAGATCAGAAAAGAAAGTTGGCCTCTGACCTTTTGGATATAAAATGTAATGATGTTATCCTATTAGGCATTTGTGTGAAGCCAGATGAATGTGACATTTGGCATAAAAAAGCGGACAAAAAAATCTGAAAAATCCAGCTCGTTCATCCTTAAGTCCAAGTATGTGGTTGTACAAATTCCTTCAAGGGATAGGTTACGACATGAGGAATATTTTATTTAAAACTTAGGGAAGGACTGAAATAAATAATTTACAGGAGAATGTGACAGATAGACAGGGACCCTGACATTATGAAGACCTTTGGCCACATCTGTCACCACTGCAGAGGTATAAAAAAAAAAGATGTCACAGTTTGCTGGACTAAGTGGACATACAGAGTGGTGGTGGTGACATGGCTTCATTCTAAGCTGGGGGGTTTAAGTTCATGTGAAAACACAGATGCTGCCATCTTGTCAGGCGGTTAAAATATACAATATCTATTAGTTTTGCCCTAACCAGTGGTTAATAATGTATTACTGAGTGTAATTAAAAGCCCATGAAAGAGCCCCTGTTTTTCTGAAAGAATCATTAGCTGGAGTCTGGCTTTTGAAGAAGGCACAACTGTTGTGTGGTTCAAACTTGTAACCTTTAAGGACCACAATCCAGGCCACAGTGACAGCAGACTGTTGATCTTACACGACTGACTCGCTAATTTGGATCTTAGTAATCCAAAGAGACCAGCATGTGACATTACCACCTAATGACTGAAGGTTAGGCAAACACTGCAAACACTTTGAATAATTTAACAGAGAAAGTGCAATACACTGGTTGCTACAGTACATACAATGTAGAGTATATAGCAAAGAGAGGTTAAATGCTAAAGTTATTGCTAAAAGCCATGCAGTCTGCAAGAGAAACGAGCTAAGGAAACATAAATATACTAATTTACACTTAAGCAAAAAATGTAATGGATTAATCTTTGCGACTTACACAGGTCCTTTCTTCACCACCACTGTCTCCATCTTTTAGGATGGTACACATGTTACCAGGAGATATGAATGCCTTTTATTCAGTCAGGGTCAGTTAGGAATTGGCATGCCATATGGGAACTGTAGTATAGTGACACAGCTCTCAACTCCTGATACAATTAGATCATTAGCTACTCTCCAAAAGGTCAAATTTCAAAATCCAAAGCATGCATTTGGATGAACTGCCCTATCCAAGTGTGGATACAATGCTACAGATTTCCCCACTTTCTTGTTTATTTACTAAATCCCTGCTGCACGAACTGCATGAACTCTAAATACTGATGCATAATGTGTCCTGATGGTGGATTTTCAATACCTGCTGTGAGGTAAAAGTGCTCTCTAAAGACTTTATTCTACCTCACGCTGTCAGCAAGTGCGCAAAATCTTTAACCTAATCCCTATTAGGCGAAGACCTCTCAAATCTGATTAGACAGACTGCTTGCAAATTAGAAATAGTCCAAGCCACCTGTGGTATCTGTTGGAAGAGGCAAACACTCACTAATATTATTTAAATTGGAGAGCAGGTATACTTTCATGGACTTTCACTACCATTTTTTTCACCATCTTTTTCATTTATTTCTTATTCTGGTACTTACTAGACTCTTTTCTAACTCACCCAATATTTCTTACTTTGTCTTTAATTGCAAATGAGGAGAGGGAGAGATGAGGTATTTATGGCCGATAAGGCTGAGAAAACCTTATCGGCCATAAATATGGCCAATAAGATCATTTCTGTATTGTAAATGGAATTTTCCTACTGGGAATAATACAAAATAAGATGTTCAAAAATATATACATTTATATCCCACACTTTCTCAATAAAATACAATAACATAATCATTTATTTACCTCCTTACAAATAAAAGCATTCTTTTCTAGTCCCCTGTGGTTCACTCCCTGTGTGCTTTCTCTTTTTTGCTGCCTTATGTGCTGATTAAGTGTGAGCAAAGATTAGGCAAATTGGCCATGATGTTGCACGTCCTAAAATAGCCCTCGAATGCTACTGAGAGGCTTTGGCCAGCACTCGGAGGAGCAACAGATACACACTTTCTGTTGTTTTAGCTGTTATTATTAGGGTGAAATGTGAACTATCCGGTAAGATTTTGTTTGCTGCATCTATCGGCATGTTTGCTTAGCCAGTCAGTCATTTTAATGCTTTACAAGCAGGTTGTCTGATCTAGTTTATGTGCTCGAGGTGTGAAAGGCCTGTGTTTATGTTCATTTTGACTTGCTGATCACAATACTGGTGTTTGGTTACTAGTTTATAAGTTATGAATCAGAACTAGTCATGATATTATTCATCATTGTTTCCATGCTATCTTTACTGTACACTAATATATTTACCTTCTATTGATGAGAACAACAAAGGCTCTGAAGTACAAATGGTGCTTTTTCGATGTGTCTTTTTTTTACTTTAGATGCTGTTTAGGTTGACTTATAATATGCAAATTTTTATATTGTATTACCATATTAATATAATCTAAATAAAGTTGCCAGTTTATTGGGTACACTTAGCTAAATTTAATTCAGTCTAACTGTCCTGTAATAAATCCTGCCTTTATGAAGTTTTAGGATGTAGTTTATGATACTGAACTGTGTCGCGATATAACCAGAGGTGTTTCTATTACCTTATTTACCTTACATTAAAGGTAAAATGCTTTCTCTGTAATGGATTACAGTATTTGCTCAGGAAAAATTATTATATTCTGCAGCTCTCTTTATGTACATTTGCAGTCCACTTAATTTCACTCAAGACAAAGTAAATGGATCGTAAAACCTACACAGTGAGATAATGCTAAAAAAAATGGTTTGTGGTAGTTTGATATTCATTTATTTTATATTTTTATTGTTTTTCACAAAAAGAATATTACATGTAAATAGTGTACAGTCTAAGGTGCAGTATGTCTTTTTGCTTAATATTAACAGTTGCTTTAAGTCTAGATATAACTTAAAGAATATAGCTAATCTCCTTTGCACTAAGCAGAAAGTGCAATTTCCCCATTATTATTGTATTATTTCTCTTTCTCTAACTGTATTATAAGCAGCTTTTATATATCTTGGTTTCATCTAAATAGAGAGAAAAAAAATGAATAAAAGTGAAGTAGCCTCTGTGTTCTCTTTTCAGTTACCTCCAGACAGTATGAGCAGTACACCTGTCCAGGAGCCCCCTACCCAGGGACTGTCCTCTGGCAGTGGGCAGACGTTACCCTCCCAACCCCTGCAGTCCTCCTCTGACCCTTCAGCTTCTAAAAGAGTATGTTTCTACAAAAGTGGTGACTATCAGTTCGGTGGACATCGCATGGTAATCAATGCCCGCACCTTTAAGACCTTTGATGCTCTACTGGATGTTCTTTCCAAGAAAGTGCCTCTGCCATTTGGAGTGAGGACTATCACCACACCCCGGGGGACTCACCTTGTTAAGGCTTTAGATGAGTTACATGATGGGGGTGCTTATGTGTGCTCTGACCAGAAACGGGTGAAGCCACTAAACCTGGATGAAGTGAACCGGCGGCAGGTACCTTGGAATACTACCAGACCGCTCAGTGCAGGGCGACGGCGGCGTCAAGGACTCAGATTTGGTCAGTTTGGCAGCAGGAATGAAGCCACCATCAGGCCAGCAAAGGTCACTGAGAGGGTGGCAGTACGGACACCAAAGAGGCTTATGGTCATCAAGAACAGGGATCCAAGTGTTAAACGCACAATTGTTTTGCAGAGAAGAACAGCTCCAACATTTGATGCATTGCTGGATTACCTATCCCAGATACTCCAGTTCCCAGTGCTGAAACTCTACTCTACAGATGGCAGAAGAGTAAGTTCTTGGTAAACTGAAAATAGGAATCATCACTAGTCCTGTGAAATGGGTAAAATGCTTAATATAGTATTGGTGAAGCCTTTATTAATGCAAATATCATGAGGTATTTAGGGTTCATTTGCATTATTTCTGAGAGTTAGATGAGTGGATCAGTACCCATCTATTATTTGTATATTCATTAAGAAACTACAGCAGACTGATTCTGTGAAGGGCCTGCTTGCTTCCCGTTAATGTCAATGTGATAAAACTAGCTGCAGTTCAGAAATAGTCCATAAACAGTATTAATAATCTGAGCTAAACAACCAACATAATTGGTGACTGGTCGTTAAAAAGCATGCGTCTTCAGTTTTCAAACTCTGAAGCTCCATCTGATCTTTTATATCCCTAATAGTTACAAAAAATACATTTTACTATAATAAAAATTTCCAAAATAAATCTTTATGTCATCAGTGTTACATGTTGCTGTTTGTCCACATTTCCAGTCTTCATCCTGTGCAAAACCAGATGTTTTCACTAATATAATTCTGAACAAAAGGAATGGAGGGACTTAAATCTCTGAAATACTGGAACACTCATGAGTTTTACAGAGCAAAGTTCATTCTACTGGAACCACGGAGGTGTCTCCCTCCACCCACACCTCCTCACCCACATTGTTCGATCAGGAGCTCAGCAAGGAAAAAATCTGTCTAAAGGTGTGTGTTTGGATAGAAACAGATCCAGCTATGCACCTACTAATATTGTTCTCAGCTAGATAGCAACAAATGTAGGGTTTTTTTTTTCTTTTCAAGTAAATGTAGTGTAGCTATGTTTCATTTTAATATAATTACTCTACAATCAGTGAAAATAAATTTGTGCAATTGCCTCAGGATTTTAGGTGGTTTATAAAAGAAAGTTTTATGAGAAGAGAAAGGAGATAGAATTTGATGTTTAGAATATTTAACAATAACAGCCAAAAATAACACAAGCACATAGGCTTAGAACTTGGAAATGCATTTTTCATTGTCTATGCGGGTTTACAAGGAGCAATGTTTTCGTCAATTTTAAATAGGCTCCCTGCTGTGTGAGACCTGTATTCTGCACTTACTATAATTTCTAAGTATAGCAGTAAGTATATTATTTTCTTTCCAAAGACACCTCAGTCTATATTAAGCAAAGGTGTATCTGCATGGCACAAAACAAGGACGAAGAAAAAGCTACAGACAGACCGATATAAACAAATCTACAAAGTGGTTATCAACATTTTCTCAGTCTAATTACATGTTTAAGGTTGACTTTCCACTCTTGTGTTTGTGTTGGATGAAGCAACTTGGGCTTGTGCCAGACTTTTAAACCATGACACAAGATCAGGCAGCCAGGTGATCAGTGGAGTCTTCTCAGTTGTCACGCAATCGTAGATACTCAAACATCCCATTATTCCATTGGCCTTATCGGACCAATAATTAATAATAATTAATTCTCTCCGTACCTTTGAGATGATGAGGATGAAGGCTTTTTGTTTAAATGTTTTTTTTGTTTTGTTTTTTTAATTAAAGGGTTTTTTGCCAAGAAATATTTAAATTGAGGGACTCAGGTCTTGAAAATGAAAAATATGCGCATCACTTTGTGTCATTAGTGTTTGCAGAGATTTTTTTGATGTATCTGTTACGAATCCTGATTCATTTTGATGGTAAGAAAAATGAGTGAAAATTTTAGGCTTTTGTCTTTAATTTTTGAGATATTTGTTTTCAAACATGGCCTCCGATGGCATGAAAGTAGGTTGATGGACTGCTTTTAAAAATGTTTATATATAAAGCTAAAAGTTTACAGCACTCATTATATATGTTTAACCTTTGTACCATAAAATGTGTGTAAAATATGAAAATCTGAGACGATCAAACAGAAAGTCCATGTTGATTTGAGATGGAATGATGCATAAATAAAAATATCTAATTTTCTATGCAGTTTTTAAGGCATATAAATTACAGACTGAAATCTTGTTATTCAAAGAAAAAGCTCAGAAGTGCATAAATTAGAGCAGCTGCATATACAGTAAGTGATGCATTCATAGTGTTCAAGATGAAGAAAATCGGCGATTTCCCATGACAAATGTCAATCTCATTTCTCCTCTTTCAGGTTGATGGTCTTGCTGCTCTTATCTTGTGCTCTGGAGTTGTTGTGGCAGCGGGCAACGAGCCTTTCAGATTAGCAAACTATAGTTTTCACAGAACAGGCCAGATGGCACAGGCCATGTTCGTGGAAACTGTTGAACCATCAATGTTGCAACCTAGAGCACGTAAGTGTTAGATTATGCCATGGGGAAACTAAAATATGTTATGTTTTGTTATTCTATTCTGTTACTCTCATACCTCTCTCATGTCTGTAGTGTCAAATCTCTTAAAAAAAGCACAGAGTAATCTCACGTTGTCTCTTGTTTACTTAATCCATACCAAAACAATGGTATAAAAAAATTACTTGTTTTTTTTATTTTTTTTGCCCGGATTCATTTTCAAAAGAAACATATGAGAGTGAAATAAGCAAATAAGCATATTTATCATAATTTCTGCTATTCTATTCTTTGAAGTACTACTGCAAAATCTTTACGTGACCCAAAATATTTTTTCTTTCTCCTTCTGTCCCACATCTGTTCTTCAAACACTTCTAAAAGCAGAGAAGAAAAAATCTTTCTCAAGCGGACGAGGATCAAGGAACTTCTCCGTGTCATCAGAGCGATATATTGTGAACCAGATAAATAACTCTCAAAATGGTCACCTGCATTCCCAGAACGAATTGTTTGAAGCAGAAGCCAATCAGCATCACACATCTATGGAGATGTCCGGAACTGGCAGGGAAGATAACGTGCATCAAACCTGCATTGTACCTCACGATGATGACATTGAAAAGTCTTTCCGCGTGAATCAAGATGGCAGCATGACGGTGGAGATGAAAGTTCGTCTGACCATTAAGGAGGAGGAGATGCTCCACTGGACTACCACACTCAGCCGCACCAGCCTTAGCAAGAGGGCAGCTTGTGCCTCAATTTCTGAGTCAGGCAACCGCTCCCCTGACTCGAACAATGCCGTTGCCAAAGACTCCTCTAGTATCAGCGAGGAAGAAACGAAAGAGGAGAACTTTCCCTCTGCAGCTGGAAAAGGTGTTGGCTTTAATGATGAGAGAACATGTGAAGGCTACACTTCGACAGCTACGGGAAAGGCGAAAAAAAGTGTCAAACGCACTCCCACACCTGGTCCTCGACATGTTAATAAAAAGGCGTCTGTTGAGAGTGTGAAGAGGGTTACAGAGTCAGGGGTGCAAGAGAGCATGCTGGGACATTATTCTTACGTGGAAAGGTCAGCTGATGGTGAAACAACTGAGGGATACTGCGTCGTTAAACACAGCAGCAGCAGCAGCAATAGACCCATCCCAAAACCTCGGAAAACAGCGTCTGCGGGAACGAGCAACAAATGCACCGCCTCCTCCATCAGGTCATCAGGAGTTGCTGAGGTCCTTCAGATACAGAATAATGGGATGGAGTTTACAGAGACTGTGATGCATATTTATGAGACCCAAGGCTGCTATGACAACTATTTTGCAAATCAGGAATATAGTGTAGACGGCGTTCCTTTACATGGCTCCCCTCCAGCACCACAAAGTAAACAGTCAACTGACTCAGGGCCTCATTCATCGAGTAATGATTGTGATATAGATTGTAGCTGGCAGCCACCCACTGCTGACTCACTGCAAAGGCAGAAAGAGGAGATGCTATCACTGTCATCAGAGCCAGTATCTCTGACACATGAGAATACAAACAATCTGTCTTCACCGAGTGAAAATGAAACCCAGAGAAACCTTCAAATTCAGGAGAGAGTAAAACTAGACAACACTCCAAAAAGCACGGTGAAGAAAAAGATGACTAGGTCTGCTAGGAGTCAGAAGAGTTCAACTTCAACAAGCAACACGGATAAAAAACCGAAGGAAAGCCTAATCAGCCCCTCAAAAGATAGCAAGCATTCATCTGCTGACAAGATTAGCAGTAAGGCCAGTGTGGGAAAAAGGAGTGTGAATTCTTCTGAAAGTGTTAAAAGTGGTCAAAAGAGTAAAGGAGCAGAAAAGAAAGCAGAAAGTCTGCAATCTAAGAAATCCAATAAAGGTGAAAACACACCAACAAAGAGCTCAGCCTCATTAGTTAGAACTGAAAATTTGAAAAAAGCACTACAGAGACAAAACACAAACAAAGCAGCTGCTAGCGATATTGGCTGCAATGTAAATACTCCAACTGGAAGGCCTCAAATGAAAAAGAACATGTCGGACATTTTACAACCCAACAAATCTCTTTTGAAAAAGACAACTAGCAAGCCAAAATCCATGCCTGAAAGCGGAATATCACCAACAAAACCGCTTGTTACGATGCCTTCTCTCGATCCTTCGCCCTCCGAGATCCACCAATATGTTGAGAACTGGTTGGAGAAAGTCACCCCAGACCAAGTGCCATATCCAGAGGAGGTGATCACAGAGGAAACACAACCTCGAACAAAGGTTATATTTCAGATAGGCGGAGATTCTGAATCAGATGAAAAGAATGAATGCCAGACTAATTTAGATGAAAATAATTCATCGCCCAGTGATGTTATCAAGGAATCAACATCTTGTCTATTGGTTCCTCTTAGCCACCAAGAACTAATGACAGCACAAGGTTTAAGTGTTTCCATGCCAAATGTCAGAGCTGACCTTGAACATCAGGAGAACAGACTGAGGCCACACAAATCGGCAGAGGCCATCTGTCCAGCTGGCGATGAAGGATCGTCATCATCTAACTTTTTGAGCCCCAAAGCAAAGATAAAACCTGCCCTGCAACAACTCTGTTCATCCATTCAGTGCATCAGAAGAGCCTCTGACACCAATGTGACATCCAACCTTGAAAAATCTAACAGCCTTCCAGATTTCCCGACACAAGTAGCCTCAGTGTTTGGCTCGTCGTGTAAAGCCTTTCTGTCATTCTTGTCAGTGATGACTCTGAGAGATCACTTTATAGATTCCACACCACGAGAGGGTAACATATCAAGAACCACGTCGGAGGCAATGCTAATGATGGAGTCCCTGCAGAAGATTTCTGCCATCGAGGATGAGGAAGAGCAGAGGGCAAGTCTGACTGATTTGCAAAGCAGAGCATCTTCTCGTTTAAGACAGAGCTGGAAGGATTTCCAGATTCTGAGGGAAAGGCTTGAAAGTGAACCTCTTTCTCCCAAAGTGTCAGAAACTGAGTTTGCGCTAGATGTCATCTCTGAAGGCGGCGATGCATTTGAGGAACAGCATTCGGGAATTGATGAGCTGATGGAGGAGCTGAGCATGCCACAAGACCTCAGGGAACAGATTGCTTCGACAATCAGAACTTTTTACCCTGTGGAGGAGAGCCAGTATGTAGAGACTGAACGGAACCAGTCAGACTCAGAGGAAGATTTAGAGCAATTTGTCCAGGACTGCAATGATAAAGCAAAACAATCACCAGAGTCTGATAGTCGATGTGTAACTGAAGACACTCCTGATGCAGTTTATACCCAACAAGGACAGATAATGAGCAAGTCAGAGCAGCCTAGTGAAGCCCAAGAATCACAGACAGAAAAAGGAGAGTTATTAAAAGACAAAGAAAATCAGACAAAAGAAGAAGAAAGTAGCAAAGAGGAACAATTAGAGGAGGAAAAAGAGGTACAGATCAGGGAAGATGAAGATACAAAAGAGACAGAAGCTGATTGTTACAGGACTGAAAAGGAAGATAGGGAAAGAGAAGAAGAGGATGAAGAAGAAAAATCAGGGGAAGTAACTAGTGAGGAATCTATTGATAAAGAAGAGGGAGGGGCATATGAAGAGGAGGAGACAAAAGAAGAAGAAAGTAGAAAAGAGGAACAACTAGAGGAGAAAAGGGAGGTGAAGATTAAGGGGGATGGAGATACAGAAGCTGAAAGTGAAGGGACTGAAAAGGAAGATGTAGAAAGGGAGGAAGACAGAGAAGAAGAGCCAGAGCAATCAGAATCAGAGGAAGAGAATGGTGATGAGTCTATTGATAAGGAAGAGGAAAGGGTGGATGAAGAGGAGGAAGGGACAGATGAAGAGGAGGAGACAAAAGAAGAAGAGAGTAGGGAAGAGGAACAACTAGAGGAAGTAGATGAGGTGAACCAGGAATATACAGATAGAAAAGACACAGAGGCTGATAGTGAAAGGACTGAAATGGAAAATAGGGAAAGAGGGGAAGATAGAGAAGAAGAGCCAGAGCAATCAGAATCAGAGGAAGTGAGTGTTGAGGAATCTCTTGATAAGAAAGGAGCAGGGGCAGATGAAGAGGAGGAAGAGATGACACTGGATGAAAGAGAGCTGGGGGATGAATTAGAAGAAGGAAAGAACGAAGAGGCCGATGAGAAAGAGGAAGCTTTTATGAATCAATTTTATGAATACTCAACTCAGTATAGTGCTGAAGAAACAGATGAGAGAGAGGGTGCTGAGGAGACAGAGGAGGAAGAGAAAATAAATGAGAAGATTTACGAGGAGGGTGAGGAAGAAAGCAGTGATGGAGGGGAAAACGAGGAGAGGCATAAGGAGGAGAAAAATGATGAAGGTGACAATGTGGAGGAGAAATATGAAGGGGATGAAGTAGAAAATGTAACTGTAGAAGTAGAACAGGAGGAGGAAGAAGAAAATGAAGAGTCACATCCTGTTACAGGGGATGTAGAGCAGGAACTACTGGAAGGTACTGAGGTATCTGACGATGAGGAAAAGAAAATAAGGGATGGTACTGGGGCAGATGATGAAGAGGAGGTGGAAGCAGAAACAAATGCAGTTACTGCAACAAATCCAGAGGAAAAGGTTACTGAAAATGTAGATGATGACAAGGAAATTGAAGAATTTACTGAGGATAGAAATGAACAAGAAGTTGAGGATGAAAAGGAAACAGAGCAAATAGAAGAGGCTAGTGAGAGAAACAGTGAAGAGGAGGAGGAGGAGGTGGTGGAGGAGAAGGAAGAAGCGAGAGAACAAGATGAAGGACATGAGGAGGAAGGTAGTGGAGATTCTGTGCTTAAAAATACAGAGGAAGAGAGAGGGAGGACAACAACAGACGAGGAACAGGTAGACGAAGGAAGGGAAACAGACACAGAAGATGAAAAGTATGATGAGGCTGAAGATAGGTGGAGAGAGCTGGAGCAAACAGAAAGTAATCAGGAGGAAGAATCAGCAGAAGAGAGAGAATGTGGAGAAGAGTTAGAGATGGAAGAAAATCTGACAGCAGGTCAAACTGGAAATGAAGAGGAAAGGGAGGATGATGAAGAGAAGGAGTCACAAGAGAAATTAGACCAGGAAGAAAAACAAGGCACCGAATCCCCAAGCAAATACTCCTCTGAAGGTCAGTGTGCTGATGACAAAGGTAACGGAACAGACACGGTTACTGAAACAGATGAAGGAGGAGAGATGCTTAAAGAAAGAAGTGGCAGTTTATCCCATCCAGGGGAAATATCCCAGGAATTACTTGACTTTGTGAACTATGCCCTCCAGTCTTCTTCGCTTGTATTCATATATGACAAGGACGGGAACATTAGGATAGAGCCTGATAATGCTCAGGTTGTAAAAACCAAGCAAAGTGTTCTTCTGAAAAGCAGAAAAGACAGTTCATACGGTTTAAAATGCCTCCCAAGCCCGAGCACCTCTGATTTATCTGATTACAGACCAGAAACATCAGAGAGTGGCGGCTATAAAACTCAGGAGTCTGTAGATATTATGTCAGAGAGTGGAGGAGAGGCTTCAGAGAAACCTTCTCCAGTCTATACACATTTAGCTGTCCAAGCTGAGAGGACAAATCTGGAACTGGCTAGCTCAAAGTTGTCTGTTGCAAGTAATTCAGGAACATTTCATAGTTCCAGTGACTCGGGCACTAAAGCTTCAAGGGAAGATCTGTCTTACTTCAGTGCAGCTAACTCATTAAAAGCAGATCCTGAAGCCACCACACAGGCTGCACAGTGCATTTCTTTTGTCTCACAAAACTCAGCTGATGGGGTTTTGATTGATCAAGGCAGATGGCTCCTAAAGGAGAACCATCTCATAAGAAAATCTCCTCCAGTCTCACTGGGAATGTACGGCAATTTGGACAGCACATCCTTAGACACAGGTCAGGAGAACACTAGCGATGATTCCCCACCCCATTTTAAAACTCAGCACAGTCCCCTTGCAGCCATATCCTCATCAGAACTCGAGGAGATGGCGAAGCCTCCAACTCCAAAGTGCATCTACTACAACCTGCCACATGGCAGTGACTCGGACCCCTTTTTGGACGATTCAAGTATTAAAAGCAGTGCTCGAGGCAGGGGTGTCAGGGTGTCACCTACTATTGACACATCAAAAACCTGGGCAAATAAAAATGGCAGTCAGTCTTCGTTTGCGTCAGTGGAGTTCAGAATCCCAGAGAGAAAAGTTCATCCCGAGGGCGAGTCAGCGGTTGTGACACAGCCAAGTAGGACATCTGGTGGTGTAGGCCATGTACTACAAGCACAAGACTCAATGGACAATCTGCATTTGAGATGTGGCCAGTACTGCCCCATACTATGATATTTCACAGAAACAGCAGCTAGTATCGACCGTGTTTATTGTTTAATGTGATCCAACTTGAAAGGTTTGTTGTTGTTGCTGTAAATAATCATGAACCACGAGAGTTGTGCCTCTTATTTGCATTTGAAAGCAGATTTCATTGCTTGTATTATTTTACTGCTTGTTTGGGTTTGTCCAGAATATTTATTTCTAATAGCCGTTTCAGTTTTTTAGATTACAGAACTGATTTACTTAAAAAAAATCTAAACGTTATAGGTTTCTTACCCAGGCTCATTTAATCAGCAGGATATAAGCTACTACATGAGACAGTGAATAGGACTAATCCTGGCTTTTTACTTCAGGGTTTGGTTGAGCCAAAAAATAGAGTAAAAAGGAGTGACCTGATCGGGTGGATGCAAAACTGATACTGTTGCTTTGGTTCTCTAATAATTGAATACTTTCTTATTTTATCAACATATCAGGATGCTTTAAAGTGGTCATTAGGATAACCAATGATAGAAAATTGAAAGTTTTCATTTCTGAGTTTTTTCTTGTTTTCATGTGCCTTCTTTTAACACCCAGACTTGGGGTGTGAGTTGCAATGTTGAATGTACAGTCACTATTTAACTTACATTGTTATCTCTATTAAAGGTGTACCTGTGTTTAAAGCCTGTGTTTACATGTTCACACATCCACAGTGGAGCTGTTTTGAAAACAGAAGAGATTATTTTGGGTGGTTTTATTAGCCTGGCTACCACTCTATCCATCGCCTAATCAATCAGCCAGTCAATCAATCAATCATCACATCAGCGAGTCAGTCTGTGAGTTTGTCAGCTTGATTTTTAGAAAGATTTAGGTGACAAATGCCTGTGGGATGTTATTCTCTCAAACAGAAAATTGACTAATGTAGCCCAGTAATAAGCAGGGGTTAAAAAAAGCAGCTCAAAAAATATACACTCATCACTGTCTCCTCAAAATATTTTCAGGGTTGAGTTATAAAATAGTGAAAATGATCCTATTTGTGTTGAGTGCCTAGAAGCATCTCTGGACTCTGGTGACATTTGACTTTGGTTACAAGTAAAGCATGTGAATTTTGAATGAGCTGTAGGCTTAAATTACTCCATTTATCCTCTAAACTATTAAAGGATTTACTTCAATAGCCTGATTTTGGATACCAAATTGTTATCTACTGGTTGTTGTTTTAAGTCTGTGTTTTAGTCTGTGTACACTATTTGAGTCTCACTCATCCTCGGGCAGGTGAAGGTGCAGAGGAGAGTGCGAGTCATCTGCAGCTGTCACTCGGTGTCAGCAATGCCCCCTGATGCAGTCAGGCATATGCAAGTGACACTTGATGTGATTGTCACTGACAGGCTAGCTTGTAATATGCGTGACCAGAGGGATGTTATCCTTGAAACAAGTCTGAGCAGACGACTGCAGGTGTTAATTTGAACAGGGATAATTCATTTCGACATTTACATGCTAAATATTTGACAGGTTACACATGATGATTTTATGGTAATGTGAAGGGAGAATGCTGGGAAATGCTATTAGTGTGTGTGTGGGTGTTTCCGCTCCCTGCCCCTGACCCTTCCCTGCAATCTCACACACACACCCACACACACACACACACGTACACACACACACACACACACACGCGCGGACATGCACAAACACGCACACGAGCACAGAGTGAGACAAAGAAATACAGAGACAAAGAGAATGAGAGAGAGAGGTCTTTACAAAGTGACCATTCTGGATACTTTCCAAGGGTTTTGTCAGTCACTATGGAGATTTGGAAAATAGCCCTTGCAGTTTAATTCCTCTGTTGTTACCATGGTTCAAAGGTATCCAGTGGAAGCGAAATGAGCACACATGCCTACTCGGTGTGTTTTGCTTACCATTGACAGAAAAGATCCAGTAAGCTTAAAAACAGCAGTAAAGCACGCAGTATCACTAAAACTGCTAATGTTCAGTACTGAGCAAAAGTCTTGACCATCCATTATTTCTTTATATGTTGCTTCAAATGGAGCCAGACTTTCTCGTAACTTTTAAAGTGTTCTTGGTCAATAGTTCTCCAGACATTGTGAAGGTCTTTCAAAGTTTTTCTTTGGACCTTTTGCAGTCCAGTCCTTGAGCCTGACCATTTTCAGAGGACTTTTTGTTTTGTTTGTTTGGTTGTTAAGTCACTTAGGACTAATTTATAAATCACTCAAGCCTAAAAAAAAGATCCTAAACTGGACGAGTGAGGGACAAAAAATCTACACCAGATAAACAGTATCTGAAAGTTATGTCCTTAAGAAATAAGTGAAAATTCCAGCAAAGATCTGACACAGAACCTGACCTCAGTTGATCTATCTACTGCTCGCTGAAGCCTCATCAGAAATGGTCTCAATGGAAAGCTGGATATCAAGAATCCATTCTGAAGGAAGGGAAACAGGGAAAAGGCTGAGGTATGCCAAATTACAGATGAACTGCGATGAAAATCAGGATCAGGTCTGATGGAATACTGAATCTAAATGGGAAATGTCAACGTCATTGAAGCAGCGTGGGATCATCTTGACAGAGAACGGAACAAACAGCAGCAACATCCAAAGAAAAGGTTTGAATGTCCTTTAAGATGCCTGGAGAAATATTCCTGAAGACTAAAATTATGCCAAATTACAAAATGCTTAGCTGTGTCTCTAATGAAACCTCTGTAACTTTGCGCTGCTTCACTTCAGCAGCATCAGGTAATGTTCATATGTTGATTCATGGTTTTCTTCAGTCTTTGATCTACTGTAGAATATTTTTAAGGCAGTTATCTGCTATAAAAAGCCAGGCCAGGAACATCTCCTTCATGTTTTTCTGTGTTTTATCCTCAGTTACTTTGACACAAAGTGATGTTTACACCTCTGATGAAGTCTCACAAGTGTCAGTACTGATAAATGATCAGAATTATAATATTTCTGACTGAGTCAAAATTGAATCAAATCGAATCGGGACCTT
>VVHJ01028020.1:0-11723 GCA_015107715.1 Tylochromis polylepis
GGCTTGAACAGTGCTCCGTGGGATGTTCAAGGCTTGGGAAATCTTTTTGTAGCCTAAGCCTGCTTTAAATTTCTCAATAACTTTATCCCTGACCTGTCTGGTGTGTTCTTTGGACTTCATGGTGTTGTTGCTCCCAATATTCTCTTAGACAACCTCTGAGGCCGTCACAGAGCAGCTGTATTTGTACTGACATTAGATTACACACAGGTACACTCTGTTTAGTCATTAGCACTCATCAGGCAATGTCTATGGGCAACTGACTGCACTCAGACCAAAGGGGGCTGAATAATTATGCACACCCCACTTTGCAGTTTTATTTGTAAAAAATGTTTGGAATCATATATGATTTTCGTTCCACTTCTCACGTGTACACCACTTTGTATTGGTCTTTCACGTGGAATTCCAATAAAATTGATTCATGTTTGTGGCTGTAATGTGACAAAATGTGGAAAAGTTCAAGGGGGCCCAATACTTTTGCAAGCCACTGTATATTTTTAAAGGGAGTGTAAAACTAGGTCAAAGAATAAAGCATGATGGCAACAAGAGCAACATTAGTGTAATCCTCCAATGTACAGTAATCTGCTACCTGTATGGAGAATTGCGCTTCTTATTTCCTTTGAGTAAAAACGTACTTTAAATGAAATCTTGACCAGAGGAGTATAATTTGTTAATTTTACTAGTCAACTGCTATCTGATGTAATCACTTCTTGCCCTCCTTCATTAGATGCCCCTGTGCTTCTGGAGGAGTCAAAGTGTACAGTGGTGAGGGAAGGTGTCCAGTGTGTCTGCATGGCCACAGGGAACCCTGAGCCCACTATCGAGTTCTACCTGCCTGACCTGAACATCACCATCAACGAAACAGACGGCCGGTACAACTTCTACACGCACACAGACGGGCACACGTCCACAGGAATGATCAAGTTACGGGAGAAAGGTGAACGGGTCGACAATGGCAGCCCTGCTGTCAATGTCCACTGCAGCATCTCCAATGCATATGGAAGAGAGAGCATACTTTTGGAGCTGCAGCAAGAGAGTGAGTAGACAGCTTTACTTATCATTTAGCTTTGACACTAAGTATTGTTGGATTAAATTGTCTCCACAATTTAATCCAACAATTGACATGACAAATTGATATGACACTATAATAAAGCTTTTAAAACATGTCAGGTGATATTTTCTGACATTTTTCTATACTGTGGGTATAAGCAATGCCTGGTATAGATTATTTCCTGTTATGTGTCATAAAGCTCAATTTTTTTGTCAAAAAGGCTATGGACATTTTTGTGTTTTTCTACTAATTACAATAAACTTACAATAAACTTAAGCACTGTAGTTAATTTTCAATCAGTTCCACTTACATTGACCCATTTCCATAAATTAAATGTTTATTGATTTGCTACAGAAAACGGATCCCAACAAAAGAAGCACAGTTTTCTCCTATTTGATAAACAGTTAAAAATTCCACAATGGTCAGCAGTTTAAAAAAATTAAGTCTCTTTTCTTCTTTTTATATTTTCTTTTATACCCAAATCCTCTATATTATGCTGTAAATATTTACGATATCCACTGGCCACTTTATTAGGTATAAATAGTACAAGGTTGGACCGCCTTTTGTCTTCAGACCAAATTAATTCCCAGGAGGTGCTGGAAATATTCCTCAGTTTTGCTCCATATTGACATGATAGCATCACACAGTTGCTGCAGATTTATTGGCTCCAGATCCATGATGTGAAACTCCTATAGGTGCTCTACTGGACTGAGAGCTAGTGAATGTAGAGGCCAACTAAATACAATGAGCACACTGTCATGTTCAAGACACCAGTTTTAGATGATTTGAGCTTTGTGACATGGTGCACTATTTGCTAAAAGCAGCCATCAGAAGATGAGTACACTGTTCTCGCATAGGAATGAACATGGTCAGCAACAATACTCAGGTAGGCTGTGGCATTTAAACAATGTTCAGGAACTCAAAGTGTGCCAAGAAAATATCCCCCACACCACTGCCCCACCACCACAGCCTGAAATGCTGATACAAGGCAGATTCTGATCATAACAGCCAAATGCCATAGCAGAAATTGAGACTCATCAGACCAGACAATTTTTTTCCCAGTTTTCTTTGTGTATTGTAGCCTCAGTCGAGTAGCTGATTGTGTGTTCTTGTGTTCTAGTCTATCTACTTCAAGGTTTGATGTGTTGTATGTTCAAAGATGCTCTTCTACCTTGGTTGTAATGAGTGTTTCTTTTAGTTACTGCTGGCTTCCTATCAGCTCAAAGCAGCCTGACTATTATACTCTGACATCTAGCATCAACAACACATCGTTTTTTCAGAGAACTGCTACTCACTGGATAATTTGGGTTTTTTTTTCTGACCTTTCTCTGTAAACCTTAAAAATGGTTGTGTGGGAAAATCCCCATAGATCAGCACTTTCTGAATCACTGAAATACAAAATCACCTTTCTTCCCCATTCTGATGCTTGCTTTTGACTTGAGCAAGCTGTCTTGACCATGTCTATAAGGTCTTAAATTGAGTTGCTGCCATGTGATTGGCTGTTCAGACATTTGTGTAATGAGCAGTTGAACAGGTGTACCTAAAAGAGTGGCCAGTGAGCGTATATGGTTTGTTAGCTTGGTGGGAAGTTTCTCCATGTGCTATTCAATGACGCTTACATCTTGTTTTCACCACCTCTGTTTTCAGAAAAGTACATGATGGCAGTTATAGTTGGCACCATTGGAGGAGTGGCAGTCATAGCCTTCATCATTGCAGCAGTTAGATATGTTGGTCACAACAACAAGAAGTGAGTATAAATGACAAACTAATGGAGAAGCCATTGTGAGGCAGGAGTAGTCAATTTCCTTACTAAGCATTTTCTGAAATCCAAGGAAACACTTAAGCCTAGTCATCCATTCTAAAACACATTGATGCAGATTGTATACGAGTGAATGTGGGACTGATGTGGACATGAGAATCATTTCTCCTGAGCAATTTCAGTTCATTTGCAGAGACAAGTTCTTGTTGAAATCCTTGGAGATCCACACTGGCTGCCTTGTGGAGTGGGTTAGCAAGCTGGACTAACCTTATATTTTGCAGGCACGATTCCCTGCTCTGACACTGCTTCTGTATCCTTGACCTGCTATGCTAAATACAACTCGGGTAGCCCTCTTAACCAAAGTGCTTTATTTTAGCCTCAAGGCATATTTGGACCACCAAATTTGCAAGCTTTCTCTGGCCCTGAAGTGGGTGTGATCTCAGCGACTAAACCCATAAAATAACCACGTCACTCACAGCCACAGTTGGCCTCCAGCATAACCTTACAGAGCTTGTTGTTTTAAAATGGATGCCCAGGCTTGGCGTTTCGCCCTGCGTTAGTGGCAGTCGAGACCGAGTCTGATTATGTGACTCCGTCCCCCAGAGAGAATGGCAACCCTAGGCAGGACGTGGTCCTGGAGAACCCAGCTTTGTACTACAGCGCAGTCAAGAAGGACAAACAAAATCTGAGGAAGAAAGTGGTGAGACATGTTGATGTCAATGATTATGATTATGATGGAGGATGGGTTGGATTACCATTCTCAGATTGTTTGGGGTTAAAGTTTTGTGTAATGAAAAAGTCGTGCAGTCATGATAAGACCCCATGTTAACCTCTGAAATGAGGTACCAGAAAGAATCTGTCCCACTAGCAGTCTAGTAGCTCCAACCATGACCTTTCCAAACACTGTTTTTCTCTTGCTTTCATCGCTTCTCTGCGTTTTTCTGTGTGTTTTTCTCTTCCCTAACTCTTGCACAGCTTAAGACAGAGCTGTTGGGCTCAAAGTTTAACTCCATTCTAGAGGAGACTACGGTAAGGTTCCCCTACAAATCCCCATTAAAACAAAAAAAACAAAAAACACAAGCCTCAGTGACAGATGCATCTCCTCGCATATCAGCTTCTGTGTTCTGTACACTGCCGTTTGTTTCCTATACTGCCTTCTGCATGGCTACCTCATTGCTAACACAAACTGCCAGTCTAACAGGAAACATCTCAGACTCCCTCTCAGTATGTCGACCAGTAATCACTAACATCTTTTCTTTAGTGTCTGTCGCGCTCTTCTGCAATCTGAGGTGTCACTGGCACCTTGCAGCTGATTTTTGCCGCTAAATGGTGCTTCTGTCTGCAGGGAGAAGACGGGGATTATCCTGTGGGCTCTATGGCAGGACTGGAGAGGCAAGAGCTGAATTACGCTTCCCTGGAGTTTATTGGGGCAAGGTCCAGGGAGGGGGCCTCAGGGAGGAGGGATGACGGCAGCAACTACACAGAAATCAAAGCCAAATGAATCGCGATCCTTCCCTGATCCCTCGGCTATGCGAGATGCAGCGGCAGCCCTATATTACACACATCATCTGCCCCATAAACTGTGTAATAACCCCACCTCTTCTCCTGGATTTCACTCTGCATATGACTCTTTTGTTTCCCCCTCATTTTATCAAATTTATCACGTGTAGTCTTCTGCTCTGTGGCAGTTTCCCTTGCTGTGGGCTGCCCCTTCTCCATGGGATGCCCTCTCACATACCACCATTGGGCAAAACTGGTATTTCTGGTGGTTTTCAGCAACACCCACTGGACAATATAAAACACATTATGTTAATTTCAAGCCTAGTTCAAGTTGCAGTACATTGTCTCTACAGACAGTGTTAATCAGTGGCCATATTTTTATTCTTTTCTCCATTTGATTGCTGTTGTGTCTGTCTCACTGTTTGCTCTCCATCTGTTCTTTTAACTGTCACTGTGTCTGCTGCCAGTCGAAGCATCAGGGCAAGGAGTAACTGCTTTTTGTTGTCTTATCTTTACGTGTGTCTATGTACTGGGAGCGAACCCTCTCCTCTCTTGTTATATCATAAGAAGATAACTGTCAGAAGTGAGAAAAGGAGATGCCTTTAGATTCTACATAATTGTATTTAATGTGTGCTGTGACACAGCAGCCTCTCGGCTTAACTGGAAAAAGTCACCATCACTTCTGATAGTAATTTTGTAAATTTAAGTGACACACTTTCCAGTTCTGAAAAAGGTCAAACCTTGATTCTGGCATTTTTCATATAGGTGTAAGAATGGCTTGAGATCTGAGGGGGTTTCTTACACTGTGGCCAACGCAAAGTGTCTCTCATTTTCTACTTCTTCTCCACAATGCATGTGTTTCTTCACAATTATTTGAGACAACTAGAAAATACAGACCTGAAGCACAACATACTTGTGAGTGGCCAAAGTGTTATCTCCTATAGACAATGTGTGTATGTATGAATGGGTGTGTGTATTCAAATTTGTGCTGAAAGATCACTAGACACTGATTTCTGGGGTCTTTGGGAAGTTTGAACATCGCCTCACTTGAGGTCGATGCTTTGTTCTCACAGGATTGCGTCAAATGTTTGAATGGCAAAAGGCAATGCTGACTAGCCATCTGGTTGTGCTACTCAATGACGTTGGATGAACCTGTGATGTATTATTAAAGCTCACTAATAGTCTAACTTGAAAATGATGGTGTCAATAATATATTAATTTGATGTTTATTGATGATGAAAGGGATTCTAGTTTGTACAGTAAACATCCTGCATGAGTCTTTTGCCAGCAGGCACACATTCAAATATTGAACTGCAGTGAAAAGCCAGACTGACAAATGAAAAGCAGTTTTGTCACACATCACTCAGCCACTCTGACTGAACACTGTCTTAATAGAAGGTTAGACAACAGTTCCCAACCTCTGACTACATGAATCTGTCAAAGTTAAATCAAAGGCTGTGTTCTCTGTATTGATTCCATTAATCATTAAGGGAGTACTTAGTATTTTAGCACTGCTTATCCATTAAATGTATTAACTCACAAGAGACAGGGTTTTTTTTTTCTTTTTTTAAAAAGAATGGTCAAATTCACAGGAATCACGATGTCCTGAGTTTGGTACTTGGTACTGGTTTAGTTCCAATTACGGAGTCATAAGTTACAATTAATGCGAGCAATAGCTTAATGGAAGCAATCTTTATCTTTGAAGCACCATGCCTGACAAACATGAAGGTCATCACTGCTCTTTAATTTTACTGTCTGTTTTCAACTTGTTGTTCCAAACTTCAGATTTTTTTGAAGCTAGTTCAGAACTTTGTATGTGTAGCTTTTTAGTTAGTACAGACCAAACCTCAAACCTGATCTAAACAAACCAAGAAGCCTACTTACCTGTCAGTTTACGCCATGTCTTATACAGTCATCTCTCAGACTTGTACACACACTGTAGCCGTAACTCCCTATACCCTATCATTTTGCATAAAAAAACCATAGGCATTGATTGTAATTTTGATTTAAATTGGTATTTATTGTACTTCAGGTTGATTTTAACAATGTAACACAGAATAGTAAATATGCAATTTTTAATGTACATGGTTAAATGTATGTAAAAATGTTTATGGAAAAGTCAAGTGGAAAACAAAAGAAAATAAAATGGAGAAATAATCTCTTCATGAAGATAAAAATTTCTTTGGATATAAATATTATGACTAAAGCTTTATAAAATCCTATTATGACATTTTGTTTGGTTTGTTTGGCTGTCTCATTTAAAATGATGGATTAATTTCAGTGAAGCAGCCGAGTGTTTTCGTGAGTTGTTTTTAAATGGTTTCATAATCAGCAGAGCAAAATCAAGTAAAGGCCTCAAACCACAGTTTGTACAGGTACAGACATCTCTAGAAAGGAAAGGCAATGTGAAACAAAGAATGATACATTATAAGGAGCACTTCAGTTTTAACTGTTAAACTGAAGTGAACCCAAATGAATCTCTCTGTCAAAATGAATAAACCATGATGATGAAACTTCAGATTACGTCTGGTTTTAACTACAAGTGAAAGACCTGATGTCTTTCTAACCAGATGCTTTTCAGTTCTGGTAATAATATGCAGATATAATTATTACCTGTAGCTTTATGATGAGAAACGAGACAATTTTCTATTAAATTTCACTGATTAAGACTTTTAATCAATGCAGGCCTTTTATTAAGACACTGTTCTCTTAAATTATAGATGAAGGGTTCCAAATATGCAAGCTAGCATTCCTAAATTGCCTGCCTGCACAGAGTCATTAACCATTCACTGTCTCCAATCTCCTCATGTTGTTATTTATTTATTTATTTTTAAAGCAGAAATATCAAATATGTCTCACCTAATCTTTGCCACAGCGTGCTGTAAAGAAAATATGTATGTCCAATACTTTGTGGTGATCATAATAATTATTATAGAGTTTTGGTTTCGACATTTATGATTGACAAAATAATTTATATCAAGGTTTGCAATCTCTGCAAATAAGCACTGTTGTAATGACTGTAGGTTTGTCACCAGTGATGTAGTTTGCTTGCTCTTTTATTTTAAACAAGTCCTTGATGCCTCAAGCAAATTCATTTGTCTTCAGTTTCCAGCGAATACAAATAAAACAAAGACAAAGTATGGAAACAGCTGTTTATTGATAGAAAACAACTAGTTTCTGTCAATTTATTATTCTGTTTTGGTGTTCTGAAATGCAATGATTGAACAACTTGTGAAAATGAAAGAAACATAACATGATCATACCCCACAAGTTCATATTGTGTGTCACAAACAAACGATACACAGAGAGAGTCAAATACATTAAGCCTCCAGCGCTCATCCAGCCTGCAAATGTGGCGTTTTGTTAATGTTTTAATCTGGAAACACACGATCCATTACTGCTTCTGTTCTGCCATTTAGTGGCCTGATAACATTAGAAGCAGATGCATCGGGGGTGGGACTTGGCGCACAGATAATCTCAAGTATGTGTTCAATATTGCTTACTTTTCCCAACTTGTATCAAGCATTTGTGCCCAAAGAAGATTTTATTTTCAGTCTCAGTGTCAAAAGGTGGCCATGTTTATTCTGTATGACCACCAGGCTAAAAAAATGTAAACCATCTTCCAGTGGTGTGGAGATCTTGCCGCTTGGGTAAAAAATACTACTAATCCTGAAATACTATTTCCTAAGTTTGCATTTTTGGTTGGTTGCTGTACTTTTCTACCTCTCTATAGCAAGATAAGCATGATGGGGAAAAAAGACTTGCTGTTGATGCTAATTATGTCTAGCATCTGCAAACATAGGCTCTATGCAAAATAGTGCACCAGAACTGGCACAGCTGGACAATATTTCAGAGCTGCTTTTTGCAATAATTTGGAGACAGCTGGCTGAAATATTCAAAAAGGAGGCAAAGATGAGTAGTGTATTTTTCATTAATTCATGTTCAGATTACAGAGACCCACTGGTTCCAGTAAAAGATTTCTCAAACATGCATGTCTAGAAAGAATAACAAGCGGAGGAAGACCAGATCTTCCCTTTTAAATCCATCCAGCTAATTCCCACCTACGGGTCTGGCATTAAAAGAAGCAAACCTGTCTCAAAGACTATCAGTGTGTGGCAGGAAAGGCATAAGCAAATGATGAATGGGCATGTTTTTCAGCAATATAATAATACTGTCATTACTGCAGAAGGGATCACAGGGTAATTAATTTTAGTGACAATACTGTGGTTCGAAAAGAAACCAGTATGATATAACCAAACATCAAAGTCTAGATCACATTTAAAATTAACGATTGCATCAGATGAAAAGAACAGGACTCCTGGAGCAACAATGTAATGGAAGCTGTTCAAAGAGAACTGAAAAAGGAAACTAAAGGAAGCAAGAGGGCAAGCCAGTCAACATGTATGAGAAAACTACTCAAATAAGTACATATTAGGTTAAAAACCAATTCCCCCCCAGGAAGTTGATGTACCCACCCAGAAACAAATACACTGAATTATTTTTGCAAACATGTTGATTCTGCTGAGTGTAATTGAATCAGTGACTATAAAAATCTGTCTGCTATAGTATCACGGGACACAAATGTAAGTGATCCAAGTACTGCAGCCAAGGGTTTTTGAACAAAAAATTATAATATTAACAAAAAACACAAACCTCAAAACTGCAAACTACAAACCTCTGTCAAGGCAGCTCACTTGCTGGACAGTATTCACTTTTAAGGGAATAGTATTGTATTTTGTATATAAACATATGAATGGGTAATGTATAATATGTATTGATTTTCAAGTAACTGGACATGAAAAATTACAGTATGTTTCTAACTAACCAGGCAGCTCATTTTCTTCCTCTTGGTAAAACATTCTTTAAATATATAATACATATTGGAGTCAACTTGAAAGAAAGGCAAATGTGAAATGTAAAAGTGAGATCAGAGGTCAAATTTGATATGATGTTTGGATGCAAACTAAAGTCATATTTAGAATTCCCATATATCAGTGTATCATTTCATAAATGGTTCCAATGCAAACAAAGGAAGCAGAATTTTAAGCATAGTTTTAAAGATAAAATACATTTTTATGGAAGTCTGACATAATGAAACTTTGACCTTAATGAAGAAAGGGTCCAAACTACCATGATATTTAGAATTTCCATATATCATTCTTTATATATGTCTATGTGTTGTCATCACAAATAATGGCAGTAAAAATCTGCACATAGCTTTATATAGCATTATTCAGATCAATGTAATGACTTTGAAGGAGAGGTCAGAGGTCAAACATAACATGATATTTTAAATTTTATACAGTCGTTTCTATATGTTGACAATACACACCACACTTGTAAGAATAATAGTTTCTAAGATATGAGGCCTTTTGTCTATTTTTGACCAAGAAAGTTGCATCAGAAATGTGCTTGCCACATTTTTCTTATGGCAGATGTGTTCAGTCCCTGCTAATGTTACAAGCGCAAAAGCATAACTTCACTCACTTCACTGCATTTAACAAAAGTTATTGCTAATCTAAAGAACAGACATTTGGCAAACTGTAGCAATTTTATTGTAACACGGTTTGTTATTAGGATGCTGAAACAGGCGTTAGAGTGGCTTATGTGTCCAGCAGAGGGCAGTGTCCAACTGTCTAATGATAAATGTCTGACAGTTCAGCTACTATGTGTTTTCAGGTTAGGTTGTATCATCTGTTGTCATCCACAGATTTTGAGTTTTAATTCTAATTTCGCTGTTTATTTTGATATTAATGTCCATATAGAGATGTACATTTATAGGGAAGAGCTTCATCTTGAGAGATATTTCAATATTTTTCTATTCAAAACTGTTCAAGAACCACAATATACTGGTAAACAGGTGTGCTCAATGTGCTGGAGTGAAAGTGTTCAGGACTACATCAGCTCTGTCTGCAGTTGGACAGTATTACAATGTGACAGCATGCAAACCACTCAAGACATATGCGGTAATAATATAAGCATTATCCACCATCCAAATTTTAAGTATAGTTTTAAAAATAAAAGGTATTTTATGGAAGTTTGACTGGAAAAAGACATCTTTTCTTAATTTGCAACAATTAAGCACTTCTGTGACCGAAGTTGTCTCTGTTCATACAGTATATGAATTTTTAAAATATATGATTACATGTAAAATTTAGATACTTAATTTTCATTACAGGTTTTTGTAATATGGGGCAGCACTGTTGCCTCATAGCAAGAAGATCCTGAGTTTGAGTTCCTCATCTGGCCGGGGTCTTTCTGTGTGGAGTGTCTCTCTGTGTTAGCCCTGCACAGTAAAGGGCTGGTGACCTGTACAGGGTGTGGCCCCAACTCTCGCCCTGTGGTAGCTGCACATTGATTTTTGATGTAAAAATCACAGGTACAGGTATGAACAACCACAGCAGATAGTTAATGTACAGTGACTGTATTAGATGTTAAATATGTCTGATCTAAAAAGAGTAGGCTCAGCTAAATTACAATAATGATAATTAAGCCACATCAAATCATAAAGAAAACTGCTTTATGTGGAATGATTTTTAAATGTGAAACTGTAATATTTCTGAAAATCAACCGTACAGTGGGTGATTTTGATTTTTTACTATTTTCATTGTAATATCTGCCAAGCTCAGGTAAAGCACAAAGGCAAAAGATCTTTCTGGAAACAAGGACCTGTGTCTTCCCTTTCAACAGGTTTCATCAGGACTATAACCTAATAACCCTGAAAGACAAATGATGAATCTGATCTCCTATGTATATTCCTGCTATGAGGCATGAAGTGGTACAATTATACTGTGATATGATCATAGTACAGTACAGTACAGGCAAAGCTTTCATCTACCAAGAAATGCACGTCCTGTCTCATGTTTGCATTTCAAAATGCTTAATGCAAGTAATAATGTGTCTACTCTGAAGCTAATATTAGACTCTAAACTAATTATTAAGCTTCATATATATTCTCCTATTAGATCTGAATTAAACCCCATAGTGCTTCTCCTCCAAAAACAGGGGGACACCAAATAACACCGACCTGCTCTGCTCCTGGTCTCTGCACTGGATCTAAAATCACCAGGATGTGGGGAGGAGAAGGGCAGGACTGAATCTTGCATTACAGGAAACATCGCTTTTAGAGGAAGGTCTCAGTGCAGACATGACCACAGGTTCTGCAGTCTAATAGTAAATTAAGCCACCAAATTTTAAATGTGAAAATAACTGAGAAGAATACTTTTTAATGTACATAATGTTGGTGTTTACAACCCTGTAGGGCCATCTTTAAAGATTCATAGTCAACTTCTCTTTCTGTTTCTCTCTGTCTCTCTCTCTCTCTCTCTCTCTCACACACACACACACACACACACACACACACACACACACACACACACACACACACACCCACACACACACACAAACACAAGCGCA
>VVHJ01028023.1:30535-70073 GCA_015107715.1 Tylochromis polylepis
AAAAAAAAAAAAGAAAAGAAAAAAAACCCCACTGCATACTGCACCGTTATTAGGGAAGTACTGAAGCACTCATTATCTACTAGGTTGTCCTTTATTCATTTTTTAGTACCAAGTGACACCTATTGTAAAGTGGTACTGTAGTAAGATGTTTTTGGAGCTGGCACTCACACTACTCTATATACTGTATACCATGTAACTCCATAATTACATGATAGAAATAAGAAAAAGTGTAAAACAAAACAGGAATACGTGGTTGGCGTTTCTTCTGTCTCCTTTTAAAGCACTGACATAAGCATTCAAGTGATAATATCTCAAACAGGAAATCTGGGGGGGAGATGGCTTGCTTCTAGCAGCTCCTCTTATGCCCTGCATGAATGGAGACAACATGACGTCATGTGACTTTGTCTGTGTTAGGGGGTGGGGAGCAACCTCAGCCTCCTCTCCTGCACTGAATCTGTCACAGTGTAGAGAGACAGGAGGAACCATGAGGGCCTTTTTATAATATACATTCTCAGCTCAAGCTCCCCTTTCAGTGTAAAAAATGCATTTGTGTTGTCTGACGAATAAATCTGGCATGGTGCTTACATAATGAAGGATAATTAGTTTAAGCTGCAGATTCGAGGCTGCCTTTGGTGGCTCTGCCAGATGTATCAAGGACTGGTAGCAGGCCAAAGAGAGTCAGTCTTATTCTGCTGAAAGCCTCTTCCTGCTGTCTGCCAGGTAGGTTATGAGCTATTTGATTTTGCGCACCAATTTTGTCACACATACTGTCATCGATATTGTATGTTATATCTTCTGATTAGCTTGTCATTGGTATGTTATTTCTGTGCTTTGCTGTGTGGGCTAGAAGAATCATCAGATCAGGATGATTGAGCTCGTGTCTGCAGACGTGAAAAACAAGCCATCGTCCTTTGCATTGCTGTCACACCTCATGAATATTTTGTGTGCCGTTAAAAGCCAGGCAGTTGTTTGACCATCAGCGCCAATGCTTTAATGTTTAACAACAAAAACGCAGGCAAGAGTCTCGGTGATGGCAGCACACAGACCGACAGTTGGGCCTAAAAAGAGGCCTTTTACATTACATTTTGTTTCTGTATGTTATGTATCACTGAAAAAAATGTGCAGGATCAAAACAAGGACATCATCCGTGATCCTGTGTTAACATCATTTATAGACTTATATTTGTGTTCTGTAGCCTAAATATATGAACACGGTGCACAAAATAAGACCCTTATAGGCTCGTGCTCATTTCCTTTTCCTCCATTTCCTCTCCGCCTCCCTCACCTCCCTCTGTTTCTGCGTCCCTCTCTCGCTCTCTCCTTTCTCTGCACCAGCTGCTGCTGTTTCAGAGCCAAAGTGGAGAGTCCCCTCACCACCTCCCCCCACCCCACCCCTGCACAGGCAGAGACAAAAGGCCTGATTCGCCTGCTGAATACTGCCCCCTTTCTCCATCCATCCCTTCATGCACAGCCGTAGTGGTGGTGGCGGGGGGTTCAGGATAATACGAGGCCTGGGCTGGGACTGAAAGCTAGGACTGACCCAGGGAATGAGTGGGAGGAGGAGGAAAGGAGGGCTGAGGATGGAGGATGGGGGCTGAAGTGATTGGGGCTGAGTAAAGGCAGGTGCTGAGGCCTCCAAAGGAAGACTTTTTTCCACTCAATATCTCTCAGAGTGGGAAAAGATCTGAGAAGGGTATGCCAAGTTTACCTTTTAATATGTATATATGCATGACAGTGCATGTCTATGTTCCTGTGCGTCTCTGCGGGGGTGTATGTGGTGGCGGGGATGGCACGTGATTAAATTTTGGGAAGAAGGTGCACGTGCGGCCTGTTTGCCCATGTTTACTTTTGTTTACTCTTCCTGTCATTATAGCACAGTGATAGGAATAATTCTGTTAGGGGCCACATCAAAGTCTTCAGTTTTCAGAGGGATTACTATCATGATTGGGGTAAAGTACTGAGGGATGGGTCTGAGGAACAGGCCAAGGTTGCAGTATAAGATTCAGCTGTTGTCTTTATTGTTTAAACTTCCTTCTTCTTCTCAGTGCATTAGTTAGGAGCTATCACAAAGACTTATTTGGATGTCATTTTACCATTTAAGCCTTGTAGGCATCTGTTACTTTATATTTTTGCAACAATATATCTGTGTTCAAACAAAGCATCATATTCTTCTCCATTATTTGTATTTTGTGGCTTAATTTCAAAGCTGTGCAGGCAACCAGACTAGTGAGTGTCCACCTGTAAAATGGTAACAGCACAATCCTTGTTCTTTTACAAAATCTTTGACAATATGGGCCTGGTTTAGTGAGAATTGTTGCAGTGCTTCCTGGGAGGTGAGCACACTGCTTCTGTCTGCAGCAGAAGGCTTTTATGCTGGGTGACCGGAACCAGCTGAAACCGGTTTGAGGCAGTCAGAGGGCTGACAGGAACAATGCTGTCTCTGTGCTCCATGGGGATAGAGATAGCCTAGGCTGCTTCATGGCAGACCTTCACAGCTCAACCATAGCACAAGCACAGACCCCGCTGCTCCTGCTAAATGCTGGCTGGATATCCGAGCGCTAGCATGCTGAAGCACGGCTCAGTGTGAGGAGAGCAGGGAGACTTGGGAAAGGACGAGGGCAGTGGGACGTGGCTGGCTGGGAGTCTTGGGAATCTGCAGCCTAGATCCTACCTCACACATACACACACATGCATACACATAGGAGCATGATTTATCTGTTGTCTGTTTACATGTCTGAGTGACTAAGGACGATTTTTACCAAGACCACCATCACTCACCAGATCCTGGGATGTAACCTGAGCCTGTATTCTGGGCCTTTGCCTGGCTGGGAAGAAACAAGACTTTTTTTCCCCTTTTTTTTCAGGCAGGGTGGGGTAGTGGATGGCTTTTGTGGGTTAGTAGTATTGTGACTTTGTTTGTTTCAGGATGGAAAGAAGGAAGGAAAGAAGGTTTGGCTAGTGACTGGAGAGGGACGGAGGCAAGAGGGTGAGGAGTTGCTGATTCACTTGCATGTTTCCTCTATTATTTATTTAGACTTTAGTAGTCTTTTACACATTGTGTCGATTTCAAGTGGTAACAATGCACGTCTATTAAACTGGTTTCTCAAGATGGGTTCTGTGTTGTGTATTTGACATATTTGTCTGCATTTAACCTTCACTTGGTTTCTACGTCAAGCTGTTCTGCCTGTCATGGCTGTGACTAGCTGTTCTTTCCACCAGGCCTTTCTCTGTCTGCTGCAGCTTCACACAGCTCAGCAGCCATTTTTTTCCCTCACTGCATATGTTTCCTGCCCTCTCCCCCCCATAACATTTCTCCTTTTCTCTGTCATTTCATCACCAGCGAACAATATGGATTAAACGGGGAATTCTTCATTTTGCAATCCAAGTCCAGGTTAAAGAATATTGGTCTGTCTGTGAAACAGCAGCACTGGTTCAGCTGCACGTACAAGCAGAGCAGCTCAGCTGTCCCTTTTGTCCCCAACACTCATAACAGGCTACAATCAGACAATGCTTTCTGGCCCCATCATAGCTTGTTTAAATTGTTTTTGTAATAAAAAATAAAGACTGATTTCTAAAAAAAAAAGATGTTCAAAACACAAAACATTTCACCTAACTGTCAAGAATATGTTCCTGAATTGTATTTGATTATGAGAAACAGACACATTGTGTTCCTGTTTATATTTACACAAATTATTTAACTAAGCCAATGTATTGTGAACATTTTATTTCACATTATTCAAGACTAAATTCAGCTGAAGAGTGACAACTGAAAAAGGAAAATCATTGAGGCATAATACCATAATTCAGCAAATTCTTGACGAGAGCTAAAATTTATATAATTAGCACTGTGGTATACTTTTATTTTATTTCATTTTATGTTGTAATGATATACTGAAGTATTGAGCACGCAGATATTTAAGAGGAGAAATATTATTATTATTGTTTTATTTATTAATTTATGTACTCACAAAGCACATTTAATGTCATCACAACGTCACATCTACCCACTATGTGGATGGTGTGTGATAACCTGGTGTACCCGTCTAAAACTAGTCAGTGAACTTACCTAAAGTAAGTTGTGACAGAAATAGGACTGAATTCTACATATTTATATTTAATGTATGGAGCAAACTAAAATATAAATAGAACACATTTTCTTCAGTATACAATTTTTTAAGACTAGCTTCATGTCATCATTGTATGACTGACCCAACTTTGTAAAGATAAATAGATCATCAATCATTTATACTGATTGAGTCTACAGCCACCCTCTGACATCTGGCTATCACAAAAGGTCATTTTTTATACATTAGAAATATTATGTTAGTCATTCGTTTAGCTTTTGCATCATTGTTTGTAGTTTCATATTTCCAAAGCCTTTCTGTCCCAGCATCATTCTCCAATCTGATGAAAAAAAAACTTTTAAAGCTTAAATAGTAATGACCAGAATCAAGTCAGATATTATTATCAGAATTCTTGTATACTTGCATACTCTTGTAAACAGAGCAATTACAATACAGTTAAAGGTTGTAGCTCCCAAGACCAGCATAATAAAATGTTTTCATTACATCCATCTTTCTAAGGTGATCACCTCACTGGAACAGGAGCAGGAATATGGGCGATATGAAGACACCAGACTTTGATGACCTGCTGGCAGCCTTTGACATCCCTGACATGGTGGATCCTAAAGCCGCTATTGAATCTGGCCACCAAGATGACAATGATGGACAGCTCAAGCAAACCAGTGGTGGTGTGACTAACAGTGAGAATGAGGCCCACAACCCCTCAGGAGCACATGATGTTGGTGTTAGTGTCATTGTGAAGAACACACGAAACATAAACACTAGTGAACATTGTGGGACTGAATCAGAGAAGGGTAGGCATTTCCACTCCCATTCCCGACTCCCTTCTGTTGGCAATGGACTTCATAATGGTTTGGTGTCCACAATACCAACTGGGGCTCAATACACCAAGAATGGATGTAAAATTCCCAGAGAGGAAGGCCAGAAAATAAACAACCAATCATGTACCTTCAATCAGTTTAGCCCAATTTCCAGCACAGAAGAGTTTGATGATGATGAGAAAATTGAGGTAGAAGACCCAGGAGACAAGCAGGGAGGTCACACAGCTAAGAAAGGGGGCCAGAACTCCAAATCTCCTAAACGGGAAAGTCTTTCCAAGCCCAAAACAAATGGAGACCAAAAGCCTGATCTTAACAACAATAACAGTGGCACTTTCAGAAGTTGTAAGTTCAACAATCTCTCTCAGTCAACGTTACCTGAAAGGAAACTTGAGGAAACAATCCCCAAGTCTTATAGCAAAGAGTGCCAAGAAGGTGAGCAGTCATCGGGACTTGGTAATGCATCCAGTCTTCCACAAGTCAAATCCAAATCCTCAACAAAACTTTCATCTTGTATAGCAGCCATAGCAGCCCTAAGTGCCAAAAAGGCTGGTGCTGAAGACTTAGGTACTTTGGATTTTCCTACAACACAAAAAGAACCAGCACAGGTCACTGAAAATTCCAGAGTTCCAGAGAAGCCACAGGATCAGGAATCAGCCATGGAGTTTGCAAAGAGACTGCTTACAAGACAACCAGACAGCCCCTCTAGTGTGACTAGTGAAAGCAGCAGCAAAGGTTCCCCTGCCTCAAACACAGACACTACCCCAGTTATCCCAAAGGTCAGGATCAAAACAATCAAAACCTCAACTGGACAGATCAGGCGTACAGTCACCCGAGTCCTTCCAGAATTTGATCCCGAGGGTCTGAAAAAAGGAGAGAACAGCACATCTGTCATGGCAACCACAAATGCCAGTGCAATTTTTTCATCCCCAACAAGACATTGTCTTCCAACCACAGTAGTAACCACCACAGGTGGACCTTCAATTGAAATAACCAAGCAAATGACAATTAAACCTGTTGCAACAGCATTCCTGCCAGTCTCAGCAGTCAAGACAGCTGGTTCCCAAGTTATCAACCTTAAGCTGGCTAACAACACAACAGTTAAAGCAACAGTCATACCTGCTGCATCAATACAAAGTGCCAGCAGTGCCATCTTGAAAGCTGCTAATGCCATCCAACAACAGACTGTCATGGTACCTGCCTCTAGTCTGGCAAATGCCAAACTTGTGCCAAAGACAGTCCATCTTAGTAACCTCAGCCTTCTGCCTCATACAGTGTCCTCTGCTGTCTGTGATCTCCAACAGACTTTCTCCAAACAGCCCCAGCATCAGCAATCACAGCAAGCAAAACAGCAGACAATTCTTGCCGGTCAGCAGTCAAAGAAAGTCTCTAGAGTTCAAGTGTTCACTAGTTCTCAAAGCTCTGTGGTGGATGCCTTTAATAAAGTCCTGAGTAGCATGAATCCTGTCCCTGTGTACGTCCCAAACCTCTCCCCACCAACCTCAGCCTGTATCTCTCTACCCTCACTTGGCTACAAGTGCTTGGAGTGTGGAGATTCATTTGCTCTTGAGAAGAGCCTGACGCAGCACTACGAGCGCCGCAGTGTGCGGATCGAGGTCACCTGCAACCACTGTGCCAAAAGTATAGTGTTCTATAACAAATGCAGCCTCTTGTCTCATGCTAGGGGTCACAAAGACAAAGGGGTGGTTATGCAGTGCTCACACCTAATCTTAAAACCCATCCCTGCAGATCAGATGATTGGTACATCAACTTCAGGACCACACAACGTTAATGGCACCACCACTACCACTCAAGCACAGGCACCTGCAGGTCAAATCCAAGAGAAGGTATCTGGTGCTGGGACCCAAGCTGCAGTGATTTCAGCTCCAAGCAGTGCACCTGTTGTGGCAGCCATGCCGTTGGAGGATGACGCATCAAAGCACTGCAGGCACAGCTTAAAATGCTTGGAGTGTAACGAAATGTTCCAGGATGACAACTCACTAGCAATGCACTATCAACAAGCATCGGAGTCCAGAGGTCAGGTGTGTATGTAATGTGTAAATCACCACAGGATATGGGGGAAGCTATTTTCGCCAACTCCAGTCATTTTTACAAAATCTCTACAAAAGCAGCAGAAAATGCCATACTATGAAAACACTTTCAGAGTGTATAGTTCACTGTAAATGCCAAGGTACATATCAGGAAGAAAGACAAAAATAGTTTAATCTGCAGTATATATTAATTTGCATTAATAATATTTTTTAGTTAAAATCATTTTAGTTAAAATAACATCTTGTATTCTGGAAGCAGTTTTCTAAGTATAGTAGGAAAAAAAGTCAATTTTTTAATGTTTTTTTTTTTTATCCCTTAGAAAACATGCACCATTTGCCAAATGCTTCTCCCAAATCAGTGCAGCTTTTTGTCACACCAGCGGATCCACCAACACAAATCACCTTACATCTGCCCAGAGTGTGGTGCCAGTTGTCGCTCTGTCCACTTCCAGTCACATGTGACCAAAAACTGTCTGCATTACACTCGGAGAGTCGGCTACCGGTGCGTTAGAACTTTATAAACTTGTATTTTTGTCTTCTGTTGTGCTAAGTAGTTTTATTTTCAAAACATGTGCTATTGAGACCCACATGTTTATATGCATAGTGAAATCTGGTGAAAATATAAAACTACATTGAGCCATGATTTTCTGAAAGTGGCCATATGCAGAATAAAATGTCTCTTGTTCTTGCTTTCCATCCAAAGTGGCACTTATAATGTCATTCCTAATTACAGTTATTAAAACATCTTCAGCTTGACAATCCCATATCCCCAAAAGTGATATTATTCACAACAAAAATTATTGAGAAAAAACTGGAACTGTCGCATTTGGAGTTACCGAAGTTACATGCCATTAAAAATGAAAGTTTGTCTTTGAGCAATTACAGTTCAATTATGACCCTGGTCATAATGATATAATACATTTTATTACATTCTTGGCCTCTTGATGATATTTTTACAGTTGATATGACTCGTAATTGCTTATCACTTAAGAGTCCTATCAACTTCATAGCTATGACACTATATGCAAATGCACTTTCAGAACATTTCAATTTGGACTTAAATTCATAAATCAGCTCAATATACAAAAAATACACTCTTATCCCCAAGACCAGAGGTTAACAATAATATAAAATATAAATGTATTTTCTTATCACAAGACAGGTTTAACAGTTTATTATTTTTGTTAATTAATTTTGTCAAACTTCAATTAGCACTTTAAAAGGTGATTATAGAGAGATTTGTCAAGCTAGTCATTTCCCACTGTTTCCACATACTAGTTATGGCTTCAGTCACACATACCTAGAGATCAGTTGGTGACCTCATGGCAACCTCTGGTCGCTGGGTTAAAGTTTGAAATCACAAGGTTTTCAGCTCAGCACGTATACCTCCAATTTCACCTAGCAACTGTCTACAATGTCCAGTACCCACGTCTCAATTGTTCACAGAATACACACTTTTACCAAGTGACTGATGGCTGCCTGGTGGTCCTGGCAACCTGTCTCTAGTCCTGCAGAAATGGGGCTTCAGCTATTGATTTCAGAAAAACTGCCAGCAACTGCTTTTTTCCCCTCGTGACTAATGGTTCCTAAACGGTTGCCAACCAGTCTTCAGGCCTTTGTGACTGGGCCTAAGCTAACTATCGTGTATTTTATTATGCAACATACAACTGGTATTGGTCTTCATATCTAACTCCTAAAACAAATTTATGTATATTTCACTATAAACTCAAGAATCAGGTCCAAGTTTGACACGAGTCTTTTGCAGACTAAGGCGCTAGACTTTTGGCACAAAGTTAATGACCATTTTGAATTCATATCAACAAAGTTTCTGTCAGGGGAATGTGCTAAACTGATTCATAAAATGTAATTTGAGTCCATATCTTACCTTTTCTTCCTTTCTCCATTCTTTGTCCCTCCAGCTGTATCCACTGTAGTGTGATCTTTGCTGATGTCGCAACTCTAAAGTCCCACATACAAAGTACTCACTGTGAGGTCTTCTTTAAATGTCCTCTCTGCCCCATGGCCTTCAAGTCTGCACCGGGAACACACTCACATGCATATACACAGCATCCAGGACTGAAGGCAGGCGAGCCCAAGTAGGTCTTCACATGCTGTATCTATCATTCTTTACAAAAATATGTAAAATAGGACCTAATTCTTAAAATGTTTTTTTTTTTTTAAATACAATCATTTCCAAATCCCATAAACCCATATTTTATTCACAATAGAACATAGAAAATGTGTCAAATGTTTTAACTGACAAAATGTACCATTTTAAGAAAAATATAATCTTATTTTGAATTTGGCAGCAACACATCTCAAAAAAGTCGGGACACAGCCAAGTTTACCACTTTGTAGCATTACCACTTCTTTTAACAACAGTCTTTAAATATCTGGGAACTGAGGAGACAGTCCTTGGTCTTCTTTGTCGTATTTTTAACTTCATGATGTGGCAAATATTTTCAGTTTGTTAAAGGTCTGGACTGCAGGCAGGCCTGTTCAGCATCCAGACTCTTCTACTATGAAGCCACACTGTTGTGCAATTAGTGCTAATTCCATAGGCACTAATGCATACTATCAGTGATGCGCTGCCAACCAACAAGCTGCATGGCCTCCTCTCCTTTGGAGCGTCCATGTTTTCCAATAAGAATTTTAAGTCCATTGTAAATGAGCAGTGTAGTCTGACAACCTGAAGATCGCAGACATGCAGTATTGATTTTCAGCCTTGTACCTTGTGCACAGATATTTCTCCAGATTCTCTGAATATTTTGATCATAGTATGTCCTGTAAATAATAAGATATTCAAAAGCCTTTACACTTTTACATTGACAAACATTAAATCTAAAACTCTTTCACAATTTGTAGACATTTTTTTGCAAATAGGTGAACCCCTGCCAGTCTTCCGACAAACTCTGCCTCTATAAGATACTCCTTTCTACCAAATAATGTTACCAATTTGTTACCTAATTGGTTACAAAATATTCTTCCAGCTTTTTGTTTTAAGTACCACCTACTTTTCCAGTCTTTTGTCCCCAATGTTGCTGCCATGAAATTCAAAATGAGCCAATATTTATCATGATGTGTTTTCTGTGTTCTATTGTGAATAAAACATCAGTTTCTGAGATTTGCAAATCTTTGCATTCTGTTTGTATTTACATTTCACATAGATTCCTAACATTTTCAGAGCTGGGTTTTCAAATTAATGTTAGTTATATACCTGTACAAAGAATAATTTTTTTCATGGTCTACTCATCAACATAAATGTACGTAAGCTTTCTTTGACACAAGCAAACGTCATTGTAACCCAATACCCATGTCCAGTGCCTTTCACTCTGGAACATTATCCTTGCTGTTTCATCAGTAGTAGGATTTGTGTGTTTTAGATGTGGTGGCTTAGCTTTGGTTTGTTTTTTCCACACAGTAACCTTTCACTTACTTACTTACGTCACCCATCATTAACAGTTCTGATGATATATACGATCAGCAGCAGCTGTCTTTGACCCATTTGGCCTGAGTGTCCCTCAAGTTGAATATTTCATACTATATGTAGTGGACTGGAACCAACATTAATTATAAGCATGATTTAAACCCAAAAGTAGCATTTCAACAGCTCCAATCCCTAAATACTTCTCTGTCTGTCTTTCAGGATGATCTATAAATGTTCCATGTGTGACACTGTGTTTACTCTTCAGTCCCTCCTCTACACACACTTTGACCAGCATATAATCAATCATAAAGTTTCAGTGTTTAAATGTCCTGACTGCTCCATGCACTATGCACAAAAACAGCTCATGTTGGATCATATTAAGGTAGGCATAAAAAAATATATAGTCTGATTTTTGTGCAATAGGATTAATTTTTAAAGTATTTTTAACTTGAAATTAAACCTTTTACTGTAACTTCCAATTAATCTCATGAGTTTTACTTTAGAAATGTCAGACTGTAGATTTTTTACACCTTGTGCCCACATGGCTCATTTTCAGGCCATACATGGAACCCTGAAGACCATGGAGGGCCCGCCAAACTTGGGGATCAACCTTCCACTCAGCACAAAGCCCACTAATTCTAACAGCACCAACAGCAAGAGCCCCCATAACAATAACAAAGATGGAGGAAATATCAACGGTCAAAACAAGGGAGAAAAGAAGCCTTCAGCTTTGTCAGTAAAGAAAAATAACAGTAACTGTTCAGAAGTTTTAAAGAGCACTCCCGGTTCAGGATACACATGTAAAGACTGCAATAGCCTCTTCAGTTCCAGGGAGCTCTTTGTGGTGCACATGAGACGAGAACATGGCAAGGTAAATATCTGCCACTCTCATAAGAAAGTTTAAGATTTGCCAAATTATTGTTTTTAAGATTTGCTTAGTGTTGATAAATGAGTTAAGCTTCTCTGAAGATACACAAGTATAACCAACCCAGAAAAAGGGTGTAATGGTTGGATGTAGATCACAGAGGCCCACGTTGGAAATGAAATGCAGTACGCCTTAGTGTGTCAACATTGTTAAAGCATATTTTTAGTATCTTAGGCCTGGAGATCAGTCAGCAACACCCTGGCAGCCTCCAGTCACTAAGGAAAATGTTGATTCTCAACTGGTTGGCAAGTCGTTGCTGGCTGTCGCTAGATGAAATCAGTCACAAAGAGGGTGCTGCATCAAAAACCTCTTTTTGTGATTGCTTTGGTTGATAAGGGTTTGCTGTGGTCAGGGGCAGTGAAACTTTAAAAAGTGTCCCAAACCAGAAATGGAGAACATTCACCTTCAAAGTGAAAGCTGCACCTTGCCACTGCAGCCAACATGTTTCAAAAGGGGAAACTTTTACAGCGAAGACAAATGGTCTTCATTTCCAGTATGATCAAACGTTGGTTAGTGAGTAGTTGGCGATTGCTGTCTGCAGACAAGTTGCCATTTTTCCATGCAAACCACTCCAAAGGACGTTTGCATTTCAGCATCACATACCTCTTTGCAAGCAGTTTCACCTAGTGACAGCAGGCAACTTCCTGCAACTACATGCCACCGGGTGCAGGACTACACCTTTTTCCCTAGCATCCAGTGGTTACTAGGGGTAACTGACTCTAGGTCAGGGGCTTAGGCAATCAATGTCACAGCAACTGCTAGCAACCTCCAGCAACCACTTGCAGCAGGTCAGGGAATACTCATTTTCCCTAGCAAGTGGTGGTTGCCAGGCAGTTGCCAAACAGTCTCTAGGTCTGTATGACGTAGTCCTCAGACATTCTTCCCTTCCTCCTGCAGATACTGAAAAAGCACCCCTGTCGACAGTGTGACAAGTCTTTCAGCTCCTCCCATAGCCTTTGCCGACACAACCGTCTCAAACACAAGGGCTTGCGGAAGGTCTACACCTGCCCGTGAGTATCACTTTCTCTGCAACTGTATGTGTATGCTTAAATTTCCTGAGCAAGTCCCACTCTGTAAGTGAAAGAGTAAAGTAAAAAAAAAGTAAGAAAAGTCTTATTTGTGTCCATGGTGTCCATGACTCACTCACATTTTCTTGTAAGGAATTTACAGGTTTACAAAGTTCAGCATCAGAACAATGCAATGTGCCTTGTACATTGTAAAGTCTGAAATACTTTTTTTAAATGGGTTTTTACTTTTTTAAATTGTGATTTTATAGGCAATGCCCAGCTCTCAGTCAGCCCTTTACCAAAAGAGTGTTACTGGATCAGCACATTCAACTGATGCATGGAGTTAAAGATGTAGGAGGAAAGACTCATAACATGGAGGCTTTACCTGACAAAGAAACGGTACTGTGGAACAATTTTAGAAGGAAATTGCTTCTTTTTTTTCATGACATCTCTGAGCTAACTTTCACATAATGCCCTCTGCAGAGCCTCAGCCCCAAAAGGAAGACAGAAGATGATGAAGGAGATCCAGGGTTGAACTCCAGGGGCACTATCTCGCAGCCATTGAAAAGACTTAAGGTGAACATCCTCAAAGTTCACAAATGTGCTGTCTGCAGCTTCACCACTGAAGATTTCGCCGCGTTCCAAGAGCACATTCCTCAGCACAAGTCCGATGGCTCATCTTGCCAGTGTCAAGAGTGCGGCCTGTGCTACACCTCCCACCGCTCGCTGGCCCGACACCTCTTTATTGTCCACCGGCTGAAGGAGCCTCAAGGCCTTGGCCGATATAACGGATGGAGCAAGGAAGATGAGGAGAGTCAAAGAGAGAACCAGTTCGATGTTACTGATGAGAACAGCGATGGGACACCAAATACTAAATGTAAGGTGTGTGGGAAGATGTTTGAAACTGAGGGAAACCTGAACACTCACATGAGGACACACGGGATGGCGTTCATAAAGGCAAAGAGACTAAGTGCAGCGGAAAAGTGAAAGAAAGACACTTTTCACTCATTCCACATTTCAACTTAAACAGCTTGTTAAACCTACAGTACCTCCACTGGCTGTGTTTATGTTATAAGTACATTATGTAAATGCAGTGGTATATAACATGTATACAATATACACCGAAAAGTATGTGATATACATCAAAGTCATTTAACGTGTCTCAGTAAATTGTTAAAAAGTTTCTGGTAAAGATGTATCTAAAGCCTTACATAGAATTTTTTTAGAAGAGCCTTTTATGTGAAATAGTTTCCATAGTTGTCTTCTTGCTAGGACCAGATAAATATGGATAATATATTCTAATGGGATTAATCCTCATACAGTCAGCAGTGTTCTAAACTTTCAATGCCCAATGAATGTCTGTTAGAAAAATATATCAAGCTTCCCCACAGCGCAGCTAACTTCATTTTAAATTGTTTTTGAAATGTCATTGATCCCTTTAAGACTTACCTTCTACAACAAGACCCCAGTTCTTATAACACACCAGGAAACTATTCACCCCAGAAGAACATGTCTGCAGAAACTTATAGCTGGAGTAAAAGTAAATATCAGAACAATCGATTAAAGAAGCCGCTTAGTGTCATTTGAATTTTTCATAATGTAAGCTACTAACATATCAACAAACAAAGTTTGGAAAATGGAAACATAAATATGTGACGCAGCATGCAAAAGCTAGGCTAAGGTTGTTTTTTTTTTTCATTTTTATGTTTCCTAAAATTTCAAAACTTCTCGATTAACATGCAAAAACAATTAATATTTTTTTTAGTTATTTTCTGTGGGATTTTAACTTTAGTAAATGATTAAACTTTCGATAAGAACTTCACAAAGCATACAAGAAACAATCACATTACAAAACATTACAATCCACAGGCTAAAGACATAAAAAATATTCAGCATCACTAAGGGGCAAATTTCGTTGAGTATCCAAGTTGCACTCTTATGCCTGAATTACACTTCTGTGGTGAATCTATGTTTCAGAAGGGTTTGTGGTTACAATACACCTGCAGATGCAGCTTTAACACAGAAGTACAAATCCCCTGTTAGGCATGTGTGGCTGTTCTGAGTTTGTTTTGAACTTTATAGCTGAGCGCTTTGATATGAGGATTTGGGGTCAAATTGTGCATTGTTTATTTGCAGTTTATTCATCAGAAGCACTTAAAGAATCTATATTTGTCAGACAACGATACTGCACACAGTGAAATTAAGATAAACACTGGAGATATCGTAAAGTCCATTTCCTGTGCTGCGTCACATATGAGTTTAAAGCTCCCAACTTTACTGATCATAAAGTCAAACTTTACTCTATCTTTTAAAGACACTTGTGGGCCAAAATTTTTTTTAAGTATTTTATAAAGGATTGTGATATTTTTTTAAGTTGATGTTTCATTACTGTCTTAATACACTGTAACTGGCAGCTCTTTGAGATTACAATTCACTTAAAAGGTTTATTTACCTAAATATTGTAAATATGAGACAAAGCACTTGACTTCCTTTGAACAGCAGTCCTCTTTACAGTATATTAGCGTAATTCTGACAAGAGCACAATAACAGTAAAATTGTAACGACACTAGAGTATCACTTAATTTACTGCCTTATTGTGTGGATGTGATTCTTTTTTCATTTCATGGTTCTTCAAGTTATGCGATCAAAATGAATGTTCCCTGACAGGAATTATATTGAAACAAACTTCTGAGGTATAAAAAAACGTCTATGAATGTACGCTTTGCTGTAAATAGGTGACAGCCGATTCAGTGAAATAAACACAAGATTGTTTCTCATTGTTTTCTTTGGTCTCCGCCTTTCAAAAAAAAAAGCCTCACTTTGTTTTGTTGTTGATGGGGGTTTTTTTTAATAATGACAATAAGACTTTAAGTGTCTTGCGCTGTAAAACTGCATGCGAGAATCAGTCTGTTGATTAGAATGTGTCTTGCTGCCACTGCTGCCATTTTTAAACATTTCTGATGCTTGTGAACAAAATTGTTCTCTATGTTAATAAATGATATCTATTACACCGGAGACATCAGCTCTTCACTGGGGAAATAAGTAAGAAATCCTATCATGATCATCCCTGTACTTGATGTACCTGATGCTGCTTAATATTACTATTAAGACTACCGTCTAACAGCCAGATTGATATAATTGAACTGAATGATAAAAACAAGTAGACTCTGACAAGAAAGAAAAAGTAAATACACCCTTGATTCAGTAGGTTGTAGAACCACTTTTAGTAGAAACAAGTTGAAGCAATCATTCTCTATATGCCTTTATCAGTCTCTCACTTTGTTGTGGAAAAATTCTGGCCCAGTCTTTCTCCACAGCTCTCCTAAGGTCCCACTACAGCATTTCAGTGTGCTTGATGTCTGAGGTTTGACTTTGCCATTGCAATAACTTGATTCTTTACTTTTCAGGCATTGTGTTGTTGATCTGCTGATGTGTTTGGGACCATTGTCCTATTGTGTGACACAGTTTGGAGCAGGCTTTAGCTTTCAGACAGATGGCCTCACATTTGCCTCTAGAATACTTTGGTACACAGAGGAGCTGATGGTCAACTCAGTGACTGTAAGATGTCCAGGTCCTGTGGCTAGAAAAACACAGTGACTGACAGTTGATATGGGGTGTTTGTGCTGATTTGCTTGCTTTGAGTTTGGTTTTTGCATTGTGCATTATGGCCAGACATCTCCACTTTGGTCTTGTCTCTCCAAAGGACATTGTTCCATCAGATGCAAAAGTAAGCTGTTCTGCAATGTTCTTTGTAGACAGAGACAGACTTTCTGCAACAGCCCTTCTAAACAAGCCATCAGTCTTTTTCTAATTGTACTGTCATGAACTTTAACATTTAACATGCTAACTGAGCCTCGCAGAGTCTGAGATGCAGCTCTTGGGTTTTCACAGTTTCTCTGAGGATTGCACAGTCTGACCTGTCTGGGTTGAATTTGCTGGGACATCCACTTCTGGGAAGATTCTAGCATTGTGTTAACAAACACCTGAATTCTCCAGACAGGCAAATTGCTAAAACATCTGCTTTTATAGAGATGGCCACACTTGTTGCTGATCGATTTATCATATCCATTTGATTAGCAGCTGCTGCCTGCTACTTATCTTCTTAATTCTTCTGGAAACAGTAAGGTTGTACTCATTTTTTCTGAGGACTGCATAGAGGCCAAAGAACTTAATTTTTTTTTTTTTTGCATGACTATATGTGTTATATGATGATATATTATGTTTTTGTTTAAAAAATATAAAAATTTCAACAATTTCAGCACTTATTTCAACACTAAATTTATATTTTTATTGTAACAATTCAATTTTATTGAACTGCAGAGTGAAAAAAAATCACTCTGCAGTTCAGTTCAGCTTTTGCTTCATTTTTAGTATCTTTTGGCACTTTGTTATGGTTTGACTACCTGCTTCATAAATTAGTCCATAAATTAGGCAAAACTATTCTTTTACTTTTATTGATTGCCCTCCTTTGATAAATCCACAAAATGTGTGTTCTGTGACAAGAACATAAAGTTGCATTTATAGATCCAATGTGATTTAAATGTTAAGTGGATAATACTTTTAACTACTTTTGAAGCCCACTTTGACAATTCATAATCGGCATGAAAAGCATAAAATAAACATAAATAATCACACCGCACTGTTATCTTTTAGAATCAAATAACCCAGTGATAACTATGTATCTTACAGCACATGGCAAACAAGTGCCGCTAATGCCCAGTATTGCATAGTTCTAAAAGGTACCAGTTAGCTGCAAAACAGGGGGAAAAAAACAAACATTTCTTGTATTTATTAAAAATTCTCCTTTTCTCTTTATCTTTTTTAATGCTGCCCTGTCAGTGGCAAAAGTTTTAATCACACTATGGAGTAAGTGATTAAAATAAGTAGTGATGGTAAGGTCTTTTCCTCTTTGTAGGAGACATAGAAGCAATTAAGCACAAAACTACTATTATTAGATCACATATAGGGTTGCATTCTGTTAAATATGTGTAATTTCCAATGCTGTTGCTAGGTAAAAGCAAGACAGCCCAAGAATGTTTTATAGGCAATCCCCCCCTCTAGTGGCCAGTTATTTGGAGTGCTGTATTCTAATGGCTGGATGATCTGTGGTGTTTCTTCCTCCACTAGAGAAAAGTAGAAATTGTAGTAATAGTTTTAACTGTGCAGAGGAATTTTCAAGTAATTACCATTGTGTCTCTGTGTCTATTTAATCCTATTTAAAATGTGTGAATATGTAAAATAAAACTGGGATGTAATTAAAATCTAATTAAAAATTGTGTGTTTAAATGGTTATGTGGACTGGCTTGTTTCTAGGTCACCCGTCAAAGCTGCACTTTAATAATGTTGTTCTTGCGTAGTGAGAAAAATCACAGCCTGGATTGTTTTGTTAGCCTCTCATCCTCCTTCATGTAACCAAATCCTGTTTACACCTGTTAGTGAAAACCAGTTAAAGTAATTCAATTCAGCCGAGGAAAATTAATTTCACAGTACACTCTGAATGGTGATGTGTTCCCTTCTCTGTTATTTAAACGCCTTCTTCACTAAAAACAAACAGTCAGTGCTAAAATGACCCTTCATTTGGTGCTGTTTCTTCTTTTTGTGGGGGGCAGAGGAGCAGTGGAAAACACACGGACTTTGACAGTGTCCCAAAGCTGCTTGGAGGATACAAGCACTTTTCTCTGGGAAATTAACCAGGATGAACCAAAGGACTATGCTGTTCTAAGTAAGTGATTGTGACATTTAATCCACTTTAGCAGTGGAGGCATTAAAAAAGCTAAGATAGAAAAAGTCAGAAATACAGAAATAGATTACAAATTCTCCAGGACCATAAGCTTAAGTTCATGTTCACCTTCTCAGAGTATAAAAATATTGGTGCTGGAAGCTTCTGAAAATTACAAAGATTAGGTTTTTATGACTGTCATGTTTACATCAAAAATTATCAATGCATATATCAAATCTGTGACTTTGACCTGTACAGCTGGCGTAGAACCTATGAAACTGCATAACTGTTCAAACTAACTGTAAGCATATTTAAATGGTTAAGATGACGATGATGAAAGTGTTCATTTCATTCCCACATTGTAATTAATTCATGCTCATTGTGTGCTTATGTATATTCAGTGAAACAGTAAAAATGACCAGCCTTGAGCCTAGTAGCTAGGGTATTAACTGTACTACCAGCATATGGAGTAGTACTGGAAATTGTGTGGTCAGCACCACCCTACTGATGGAACCTCTGAAATGGAAATGTTTGTGGAGCTGTGATAAGAGGCTATAGCTAATAAATGCAGCTGTTAGTTAACACATACTTTTGTTAGCTACCGGCTAACTTGTGCTCAAACCATCAAATGAAGAACTAAATACCAAATAAATGAAAATATGCTAATGCAACTGGAGTTCAGTGTAAATGTCAATCACATGATAAGACCGGGAATGCCTGTGAACTTGGTTACACCCTCAAATACATATTTCACTAATAGGCTATCAAGGCTATTTAACTGCAGTACCATTTTAAAAATGACCAGCAGCCCACATATGAAGAGTGAATTTAACTAATCAGTGATTTACTTACTACTTCACTATTTCAAGACTTTTTCTTAGAGCCACCAACTATAGACCTATGCTCTTGGCTTCAAATTTCACCACTATCTGTTCTGTTTAACTCCTTCTTTTCCTTTAACAGTGTCACGGCAACATTAATGACAATACTGTTTGTTTCACACTTACTAACAAAGGTAGATATGGCAGCTCAGCAGGGGTCTTGGGACACATATAAATCCAACCTACTAAAGAGTTTGTTGATTTCCTGTTAATACTGGTATATAAAAAATGCCCTACAATTCACCTAGAGGGTGCTCATGAGTTAGTCTTCAGTGAATGGAGTAAAATGGGAGACTTAAGTATCTAAACTTGCTTCTGCCACGGGAACAAACTTTTTTTCTTTTTCTTTTTTTTTTGCTATCCATATGCCAAAATTTTGGGTTATTATCTCAAATTTTTTTCTACTTTAAAACTACAAATTTCAAATTATTTTTCTGAGAAGTTTGGATTATGAAGTCGAAACTGTGAGATCCCTTTTAACTATATTCAGTTTTGGGGGGATTCACTAGTATAACGTATTCATCTTGTGGTCAGAATTAGCAAGACACAACTCACATCTTCTTTATTTGTCCTCTAAAGGGTGTCTTTAAAACATATAACCTCTTCAAGATTTGAGATTTACATATATAGCAACACCATGTAAATCCCATGTATCTTTGTATACAAGGGGGCTGTGAATGAATGGCTTTTTTTTGCTTCTGTGTGTCTTGTCAGTGTATGATGCTTTTGGGAAAGTAGGTAGCAATGTGGTAGGAGGTAACACCAACCAGCCTGGTTTGCTGCAGCAGTGCCGTTCCGCTCACGGTCCCAGCTTTTCTGGACAGTACTGCCAGGTGTTCCTTCGGCAGGTAACAGCTAACACAATAAAAAGTCATGGTAACCAACAGATATTAGATGAAAGTAAGCATACTTTGAACTACGTTTTCTTCTTAAACAGGGAAGGGTCCAGTACTTTGTCGGTATTTGTGTACCTGACTCCTGTGAGAAAGATGATGTGCAAACATTGGTGCTTTACGGTTAGTAATTTAAAAATGTATTTTATCTGGATTTATGCAGTATCATCTGTACAACACAATAGCTCTTCTTCTTTTTTTTTTTTTAAATGCAACTAATTTTCATTTTTTGACAGACCAGCTTCAATTTAATCAGATGTCCCTCATTCCTCCTTTACCTTCCATCCTGGTCAATCAGTCCACTCAGGAGATGATCATGACTCACTGTTTGTCCAACAAAATTGCCCCTGATACAGCCGATATCACCTGCCTGTCAGTATACGATCACACTGCTCTCACTTTTTTTTACTGTTTTATCTGCATATGCACTTCCATTAGGTTTACCTGTGAAGCAAAGATGAGCATCTCTTGATATGTCCAGGCCTTTAGCTCAGGACACCCTTTGTTTTTGTCTTGTCAAACAATCAAACTTTATTTTCTCTTGCAGGTTTGTCTGTTGTGTAATGGTAGCAATTCCTCTCTCAGCCACCCTGTTAACAGCTATGATAAGGTGGCAATGGAAAAGAAAGGTCGAACCTACATTAGAGTCTTCCTGCTTAAACGCTGCCCGCAACCTTTACGGGACCCTGAAGACCAGCAGCTCATCTAGCAGTGAAGCTAATAGCAGCAGTTCAGAAGAAAGTAGTAAGTGCAAAGTGCATCATCAAGATTTACTGAGGAGTACTGCTACATATCACACATATTATGGTTACTTTCTTTGGTAACCAAATAATATGATTATGTGAGAGTGCAGAATCAGTTATTACTGATGTACTTATATTCAGACAATACTGACCTTGTACAATATTGGTTTTGGCAGACAGCAACCACCCCACACGAACATGTTCTCTTCAAAGCCGTGGGTATGGCTGCCTTCAAGCATTCTCTATACAGAAGACCACCCAGGGCATTTTTAGCACCTCCACATCAATTCCAGTCGGAGGCTACGCCTCACTGAATGGCATCCGTGTTCTCAGCCTGTTATGGATCATATGTGGCCACTCTGCACAGTTCCCTGTAATCAACAGCTTGGGTATGACAGGACACCATCGGTCTCATTACTCCATAACACACATATTCTTTCACTTATGTTCATAAGACCTCTGTTGCAGATAATTACAAAAACTGGAGGAAAACTGTTGAAAGCAGCCCTCTCTATTTGTTAACCATAAGTGGACCTGTTTTCATGGCTGTCGATACTTTCTTATTGCTGGGGTGAGACTGGAACAATGTCAGATTGACAGTGTAAATATATTTTTTAATTATTTTATTGCCAGCTTAAGACATTTGATGTTTCAGGGGTCTGCTAAGTGCCAGGTCCCTGCTGGGCTCTATCAACAAGGCTGAAGACAAACTGAGCCTCAGTCTGGTTGGGAACTATCTCTTAAAGCGGATTACAAGGTGTTGTATTTTGGTCAGTTAACCAAATTAATTTGTGTCTGCGTCACTCTATTTTTACACTCAAGCAAAAGAGGCCTTTTACATATGTGATTTTTTTTTAAAAATTCATGTTCTCTGTTCTTTTTGCAGGATTCAGCCACTGCATCTGTTCATTATGTGTCTAACCATTGGCCTTATCTCTCTGGTCAAGTGGGGACCCTACTGGTTCCCATTTATAGACACAGTGATGGATTGTAAGACATACTGGTGGGCTAACTTACTACTTATCAGTAATCTCCTCCCAGTCCATGAGATAGTAAGTTTAACTCATACTCAGTCCTACATTGTGTATTTTAGCACAGATTTACTTGCCTGTTTCTTAATCTTTTATCCTCCAATCCCTGTGCAGTGTATTCCTTGGACGTGGTACCTGTCTCTAGACTTCCAGTGTTATGCAACCACTCCTCTCTTGGTCTATTTATACAGACTGTATGTTCACATCCTTTAATATGATTCTGAAATACTGCTGAAGTGATTTCTCCATTTTTGAACTATAGCCATCACTAGGAGCATTATACATTTTATTAATTCTGTGGTTGTAATCCTATCCCCTCCATGTTTTCTTTGTCAGAAATAGGAGTGTGTTTATGGTTGTGGCAGGTGGCCTCCTCCTGATGACTATTGTGGCCAGTGCTGTTATAACTGCACACCTGCAGCTACCAGTCTTTCAGCCATCTACCATGTAAGACTCTGAACATGATGATTCAATGCAAAACAGCTTAAGAGCCAAAAAGCATAAACTGTTAGGTGAAATGAATGCCAAGTTTTTTTTACCCCTACGTTTAACTTTTTATACAATGCAAAAACATAATTAAGGCTGTCTTCCAACTATGCATCTCTTCTTATGATTTCCCATAAAATGGGCTTGTTTATTTTGCAGGACATCTGAGAATTATGTTTTGTATTACTATGTGAAGCCCTACACGAGATACGGGCCATTTCTAATAGGGATCTTGACCGGAATATATCTGACAACAAAGAAAAATCCACTGTTAAAGCAATGGGTGAGAGCATTTTGACAGGCAGCAATGCCAGACCATGGCTTAGTCTTTTCTGAGAATTTAAAAACAGCATATACTAATGCCTTTTGGTTTATTGCCAAGCCAGAATTTGAAAATATGCCACCACACTTATGTGCTTATCATGTCTGTTGTTTCAGTGGCAGGCAGCACTTGGTTGGTTCTGTTGTCTGTCACTTTTGGCTCTTTTGGTTGTTTTGGCCTACATCCTGAAGGAGACTCCAGCCAATCCATCTGTGCCACATGCCCTGTATCAGGGGCTGCATAGACCACTCTGGGCACTGGCTGTGACCTGGATTATACTGGCCTGTGAGGAAGGCTATGGAGGTAAACCAGGTGTTGGGATGAACTAAATCCCATATCTCTTCGCTAACAGTAATGACAGTATATGAAAGCACATAGTACTTTCAAGGAAACTGAGTCTATATGTTCTTATTTTTATATATGTCTTTATATTTTCTTGTTTTTTTTATCACTCCAGGTTTTATCAAGAGGTTCTTATCCTTGACTTTCTGGGTTCCTCTTTCCAATATTAGCTTTGCCTGCTATCTCATACACCCCGTCTTCATCATCCTGTACATTGGCTTTCAAGAGACCCCGATCCATTACACAGACATCAATTTTGTAAGTATTTCATGTTGCACATTCTATTTTAGTGTGGTTATTTCAAATGATTTGGCCCAGTTCTTCATAACGTCAGACTTTTCTCCTCTGCTCAGATGTACCTGTTCCTTGGCCACCTGGTGCTGACATTGGCAGTGAGCTGCATGCTCACTGTGTTAGTTGAAAAGCCCTACCTGCTCCTAAAATAGAGCAGGGCATGGACGTGCCCAGCTATTAACATCCTTAATAACTACCCTTATTATCTTTGTTTATGCATTGCGATCCCTAACACTGCTTTTATTTATAGCTGCTTTTGTAGCTAACGAAGCAATTTAATTAAAAACTTGAAAGTATGCTTTTACTGTGTGTGTGTGTGTGTGTGTGTGTGCTGAGGTTATTATCTGACACAGTAAACACAATTAGCATATCTGACAAGTCGCCATGGGTTGATGGAGAAAACACCCTGCAGGATCACATGACAGTTTCTTGACTACATTTTTATTGCCTCACACAACCATATTCTTAATGTTCTGCAGATACCGCAGAAGAAAAAGATAACTTGTCTCTATGTGTTACAGTAAAGTGCAGACATTTTGAGCAACCCCTCATTTCTTTATATTTTCTCAGGAAAATGGGAAATAGGTGCAGCGATTTACTGAAACATGCCAACATACATGGAAATACAGTAAATAAGGCAAGAACATTCTTTAAATTCTGACAAACTGACAAAAAGTTAATATTTAGTATGACCACCTTTAAGCCTGAACTCTCTGAGGAAAGTTTTCTTATACTTTCTTGAAGTAGTCTTCGGGAGTAGTTCTCCAGGCATCTTGAAGGACATTCAAAGCTCATCTTTAAATGTTGGCATCCTTTTATTCTGTTTTCTGTCAAGATGATCCCACACTGCTTCAACAATGTTAATGTCTTAGTCATGTCTACATGCCACTGATTGACTGAAATCAGCCCCAAACCATGACCGAGCCTCCACTGTGTTCAACAGATGGCTGTAGACACTCAGTGGTGTTCCTCTCTTCTCTGTACATATTGACAATGATTTGAACTAGAAATTTCAAATTTGGATTCATCACTCCTTTACACCTGTTCCCATTGATTTTTCGTCCAGTTCTTTTGTAATTTGGGATACTTTAACCATTTCTCCCTGTTTCCCCTTCTTAAGAATGGCTTTTTGACAGCTACTCTTCTACTAAGACCATTTTTCTTTGGCAAACAGTAGTTGGATCAGCTGAAGGACCATATGTCTCAGTAAAGTATGTCTCAGACCCTGTGTCAAGTCTTTGCTAGATTGTTTCCTATTTCTTAAGTACATGACTTTCAGATATTGTTCATTTGTTGCAGGTAGTTTTTAGGGCTGCCACTTCTTCTTTTGTCTGGTTTCCTCAAATTTACAAAGAACACACGCTCTTTGGGAATCCCCTTGTTGGTGCAAAAAAACCTATTATCTTTGGTATTTTTCATAGATCTAATGGAGGAAACTGGAACAAATTTGTCTTCTTTGTGACAGGCTGCCAATACTAAAATGTTTAAAGATACAATTTAAAATTAGTTTTTTGCTAAGTTATGTGTAGACACAACACCGGTTCATGCCTTGAGATAGATTCCTTTTTTATGGTTGAGTGATTCATAGGTCAATGTTAAGAGGGAAAAAAAGAAAGAAAACTTCAAAAACTGAAAATGAACAGTCATCTGAACACCACTGCACTGAAAGTGAGAGATAAAGCTGCCAATGTATAAAGACAAACGTTCAGAAAGCCTGGAGAACTAGTGCTCAAGATAGTCTGGCCTTGAAAGCAAAACATAAAGAAATGAGGAATGGCTCAAGACTGTTGCATAGTAATGTGTGCATCCAAGCCCTTTAAGAAAACTAAGATCTGACTGTATACAGCCAGCCTGTAAGCTAAGTTGCAGATGTGGTTGTAATTATAGTTATCGTTATATTCCTAAAACAACTGCTACATCATTTGGTTGTAAAATATATATATATATATATATAAAGGCCTTTTTTTTTTAACTGAAATTACAGAAAAATACATCAAACACTCCTCTTGAGTGTCTAAGTGCTTTTCTTGCAACTGACTCATAGCGCACCCCACCATCCTTTCCCTACCATTAACTGTTCTGGTCAAAACAATACGTTTGAGTTAGACCATGTTTTCACTTCACTTTCCATGTCAGTGACTCAGATCTTGAAGTGTAACTGACTGATGAGATCCCGGCAAAAGGTTTTAAATGTTTGGTGACGCAAAACACACGGCTACGTTTCCATGAAAGCACTTAAAGTTATGACAAGTGTGGTTCTATCAAGATGCAAAATGTTTGGTGGGCAGCCTCAAAGAAATTCATTTTTTTCTCCATTGTGCTGCTTATCTCTGCCACATACACAAAGACACAAGTTACATTTTTACTTGAGTAGTCTGTTTTTGTAAAATGTTGTCAAGTGGTTTAAAAACTCTTAATAACAGATCTGTTTAGATCCTGTTTGACACTAGTAATGACAAAACGAATCTGTATCATTCAAATTTTAGACAAGTTTTCCAGCTGCAGCATTTAGTGTGTCATTATGGAAATAATGTCTTCATACAACAGCTTAACATTAAAGCCAAGTATTTCTTTCATGAGACACTGGCGTAATGCATTTCTCTGTTCTGGTCCCCTCGCCTTAATTGGTTATGGAACATCATCCTTTAGCTGACGCTCTCACGTACACACAAAAACAAAACACGGCTGTGACGCACACTTCTTTCATGTGCGGCACCATTCTCACTCCCGCTGTACTGCCCTAGAAGTTATGGGAAAGAGAGAGGGAGCACATGTCAGGCCGAACAAGTTGGTGTAACAACATGGTGTAAAAATACACCTTGCTTTGGTAAGATGACACTTTTCTCTCCATGACTACACGACTCCATGGGGCCACGTCCCAAAGACATGCTCACGGTGGAGCAACTTGTCTGTCAAATGCTTTAAAAAAAAAACAGTTTTAAGGTTTGTAATGCTGCAAAATTACATTATGATTGTGTTTTTGTGTAACAGATAAAACTCTATCCAACCAACAGAATGAAGAAATTGGAACATTTGTAATTCAACAGTTGTTTTTATACGTTGAGATATTCACATCAGCTGTCCTCCACTGTTACCTTTCAATATGTTCTTTCTGAGAAGGCACAGATTTATAAATCACTCACTTACATACAGTCACTGGCCACTTTATTAGTTACACCTGCGCAACTGTTCCTTCATCCAGTCTAATCAGCTAGTCATTTGGCAGCAAATCATGTATGCACGTAGACATGACGAAGACGACCTGGTGAAGTTCAAATCAAGCATCAGTACTGAGTATTTCAGAGGTCAGACTGCTTCAAGCTGATAGGTAGGCAACAGCAGCTCAAATACCCATTAAATGCAACCAAGAATCTCTAAATGCACAAAACCTTGAAATGAAGTAGATGGGCTACATCAGCAGCAGACCACAGTGGGCGCCACTCCTGTCAGGGCCTCCACAGTCTCATGCAGGGGGTGAGAGGTGTTGTCCATAATGGACCTTAGCTTGGCTAAAATCTTCTATGGGGTCTAGGGGACTGTCCAGAACAGAGCTAGCCCTCTTTACCAGTCTATTAAGCCATTTCCGCACACCCCAAAAGACCTCAGCCTACCCAGCAAATGGAGCTGACTTTGGCCCTTCTTGTTGTTAAGTGTTAAGGTGAACACCCAGGAATTTATACGTTGGTCCCCTAGGTAGCAATCGAGCCTGCTGCTGCCATGAAATGAAGAGTTTTGGAGCCAAATACAGACGCATGGAGACAGACAAACTAAACCAAAAACAAAACAAAGTCCAACAAAGTCCGTTGGGAGAATAAACTAAATCCACAACTGGCTGAAGAGATGTGGGGAAGGTTAAGAGAGGCACAGAGAAGGGCAACCTATGAAAGCAGGCATGGCTTCCCCTGGAAAGGGAGAACAAAACTAAACACAAGACACTGAAGAACTCCCCAAAATAAAACTAGAAGTGCGAATTATAAGTAAATGGAGAAACACCAACACATAAACACATACTTATCATAGGGGAGATTAAGGCACAGAAGGCAAACTAAGACTCCAAAAGAGGAAAATATAAAGATGAATGAAAAACACTATAACACCAAACAAAGGATTCAACCACAAGACCCCAAAAGAGACCCAGGATCATGACAGCCACAGCACCCTGTTGAACCTATGTCAGAAAAAATTACACCAATGCATATCCTTTAACAGCTACGTTATAACAGGTTCGGATTTATTAAAACAATATTTCTTCCATCTATACAATTCAGGGGAGGTAAAGCCTATTCCAGCTGCCACTGGACAAAAGGGAAGGCACACGCTGGCAGATACTCAACAACACAGACATACTCACATTCACACCTACAGCCAGTTTAGCCTAACTCCATGCATGTGTTTGGACTGTGGATTTCATTTGTTAAATCTAAAACATCAGCACCAAATAACAAATCCGGCCTCAGATCATTTTTCTAAAGCAAAATAAAAGAAGATCCCAACAACAGAAAGAAAATGTAAATAAAAACAAATGCAGTTAACACAAACAGATACACACCAAATGTCCATTAATATTCCCTGTGTTGCCTGGTAGATTTTCAAAGCCCCCGACCGGAAAGCAACAGCTGTGAGGACACGAGCGTTACATAATGGCGCAAAATGAGTAAAATGATATGACACGGTTTTAATGGTTTGTGTCCTCATCCAGTCATTCGGGAAACGTGTCACTGATTTGCATGCACAACAAACAATAATGACGCAGTGCTATGTCAAAGCTGTTGTTGTGGTTTTAGAGTTTGAAAGGATTAAACTAAAATAGTCATAGAAAGTCTGTTACGCTGATTTTTTTTCTCTTAGGTTTGACGTATTGCTGTTTTATTGGACAGTGTTGGCTCCTAAACTACTATTTACAATGTGCTGATTTTAAAGCGGTAAAATGATCCGTTCCCGTCCTCTCACCTGTTCCAGGGATGATGATGCAATAGCCTGAAGGACTTAGTTATAAATCTGTCCATCCCTTAAAAGATAGGAGGATGGGAAAGATTAGCTGAGAGAGAAGATGAGGTTTTACAGTTTGCCCTACTGATGAAGAGCTCCCTTATGGCCATTCATGCAACACCGAAGTAATTAAGTAACAGATAATAATAAATAACAGGAAAGCTCCTGTTTTTTTTTTACCATCTACGACTGAAATGTCTGTTTCGGTTTGTTTGTTTTGTTCATAATGGGTCCACAGTGAAAAAAATAATCATTTTCATTTTTCATTTTAATTAACAAAAACTTTCTGTTTTATAATTAGAAGACATACCGGGCAATGAATGAACAGAATTATTCCGTAATTTTACACATTTATTTCTCACAATTTTCAGCCCTAAGTTTTCTAATGACTGAGTTCCTCAATTTCTCCAGCAGCATTTCATTTTTGTGCAGAAAAACTGAGATGAACTGTTAAATTTGAACTTATTTTTTCCTATAGAAAGATATCTCAGAGATTAAAGAACAAAGTGGTCTGTATGTGGTCATGATTTAAAATGAATTTGATATCCCTGTCCTAAAGTAACCAACAGAGTCATCAGTCTTCAGATTCTTTCTTCATATTTAGCATACAGATATGAGAGTATGGTATAGCACTATAAGACAATCACCCTCTGAATCCACATCTCAAAAGATAATTTGGTTCATTTGCCAGAAATATTCACCACTGACAACAGGGTATCGTTGCTTTGCCAGAGTAGTTGAAGGGGTATTAATGTCTCAAGGGAAATGGCCCTCATTTTTAAAGGTGTGCTGCTAGCACAGTTTAATCAGACAGGAATTTTAATTACATGAAAATAACTGAAATAGCTGAAATGTTGTATTTTATTTATGTGCATTATCTATTTTTTTTTATTTAAATACTGCTGTAAACCTATTGGGGTTATTGGGGATGGGATAGAAATAAAGAAGATTTTAAGATTTTTTTTTCCTGGAATCAGAATGTATAATTGAGGGAAAAAATGATTTGAACAGTGTAAATAAACATGAAATCAAACAGACAATTAAACAGCAGCAACTCAAGTCTTCAGTCTGTAAAGTAGGCCATCATTGAAACGGCCTGTAAATATAGCTATCGAGTGTTAGATCGGCACATGTCCACTATATCAGGTAACCGACTTTGTACTTGTGGGGAGACAACATTTAAAAATAGACCCACACCCCGAGACCACCAGCTCTGCCTGTGCTTGTACTGAAGTCCTACATCATAGGTCTATATTCTCAACCATACGGCTATCAAAAGGGTACGTACTACTTGCATGGCTGGAAACCCCCCCCACCCCTCACCAGATAGACAACTGTTTTAATGCCTTGGGTAATAGTTATACTTTTATCCTTTATGATTCACCTGTGTCATGACTTGTTAGACATTTGTTTGTGGCTTTCTTTGGAATGGTAAACGTGGACAGTCACACTTCATCTGGATAGGTGGACACATACACTCCGCTGTGCTACACGATACAAATGACACACTTGGTCAAAAATCTGAATTGATTCCTTAATGTGAATTCTTTCGGTTTTCATTTCTCCCTCATTTTTAGCATGTGACTGTCAGGGAACTCTTACATTTTAAGGCAGCCTGTGCTGATATTATCAAAACTTTGTTCAAAAGCTTTTCAGGCAAGACACTGAAAATTTCAAGATGCAGCACACTTGGGGAGGTAATTTGGCTGAGGATGGTTTTATTTTGGAAGATCCACAAGAAGAATTCAAATCCAAACACATTACTCACAGTTGTTGACTACTTTATTTTCCCAGTGCTATTACACCAATCAATCCTGCCACCAAACTGCTTTGAATTCCATGTCCAAGAGTGAAAAGGACTGTCATGCCTTAACAAGGTCTAAATGTGGGGTTTAGAACTGCATGACATGACATGACACAGATCAAGGAGATCAAGAAAAAAATGCAATTGACTTTGGTTGGAATTAAGGTCATTCATCAAATTAACTGGCTTTATTGTGATACAGAAAAAATAATATTGGTGTTTTTAACACTGATTTTTTTTTCTGCCTAAAATCATTGTGAAATCAGTTTCAAATATAAGTTTGTCAAAATGCTCAGAGCAGTTAGGATTTGAATTTCATAGTAAACATCTGAGGTGGAGGGCTGTGCGACGTGTTCTTCCGTGCAGCAGGAATGAATGTGACAAATGCAGGTCACGGGTAAAGATGTTCTGGTATTTTTCCAGTGTCTGTGCCACTACCTCTGCTCCTGAAATCTTGTATATCAGCGTGCATGATTTAAAGTCTCCACCATCAACACTTCATATACTGCCCGCTGCACATGTGTCGGATTGTCTTCAATGGCATTTTAAGAGGCATCTACAATGTTAAAGTCACGTAGAGACACCAAATAATTGCTGCTGTAGTCTGAAAAATAACAGTGAGGTATTGCTATAAAACTGAAATTCCTCTCTACTGCTTATCCTTTTCAGGGTCGCGGGGGGGGCTGGAGCCTATCCCAGCTATCTTAGGGCGAGAGGCAGGGTTAAAACTGAAATTGAAATTAGATAAATGTGAAAGGCTTAAATTATAGCATTAATGATAATAGATACAGACCAGAGAATCCCAACTTTGCACCTTTTTTTAAAAATGGTTTCTTCGGTATGTAAGTAATGCTTCTGTTCATCAGGTAAATAGTATATTGATAATATAGTCAAAGCACATTTCACCACCACTTGACTATCCAAGAAAATAGACTTTAGAGAGCGCAATCTTCCACTGGAAACAAGAAAAGCACCACGAGGCAAACTTCTTTATCAGCAAAGAAGTAATAGCAGGAAGGCTTCCCGTTGATAAGATATGTCAAGTGTGTCTTGAACGTCCTTGAAATAGATGCATCATGCCACTGAATGAACCATCTCCTGCAGCTTAGATAAGCGAAACGCAAACTGACAGCTAAAAGGAGATAGTAGTTTTTACTTCAGCTACTTCGAGGAAGTAAATTAGACTCGGGTCAGAGATTGTCTTTCCCACCTTTGCATTTTAACTGTGAATTTATTTGATTTTTCTGCTAACCTCTTGTGTCACTTTGCAGATACTGAATTAAATAAACAAGGATCCAAATGTACTCTGGGAAGGAATAATGACAGAAGGTGCAAAGAAAATCTGTCACTACACACAAAACTTTGTTGGCCTCATGTTGCTGTTAGTTTTTTGACAGCCTCCCCGAGATGCTTGACTAGAAGTCCCAATGGCCGTGTCACTTCCTTGCACAGACAGCCAAAGTCAGCCGGCTCTGACAGACAGTCAGACTGTGGATTTTGACTCTGTTATACACAGTCCCACAGTAAACAAGCTGTCTGCACAAGAACCAGGAACAGAGACCGCGTCCAGTCTTTCAGACACCACTGATAAATCCACACGACGTGTTTCTGCAGACCCATACAGCCTAAAGTCTTTATCGTCCATTCATAGCGTATCAGAGCAGTTTTCACTTTCCTCAGAGGCTTCACCAGAGGATGACAATTTCAGGGTTCGGTGCTGTTTGAGCCAGTCAGGAACGAAATCACCTCTATTACCTCACCTCTGTCAGGAGCTCATTTTACCTCAATCTGAATCTGCTTCCTCTTCTCTCATGCAAGGACATACTCCACCTGAATCTTTTGAGGCTGTGTCACTCACACTTGAAGGTTTGATGGAGCTGGAACGGAGGTCTGAAAACAGACCTCCGTTATTAAGGTCGTTATCACCTCAGTCAGACAGTTCAGATAGTGACACGGCTGTAGCGCCTTTGTCAGATCTTTATATCTTTGAAAGTGACATGCAGGACTTCATTGTAAGCCCAAGTATAGCTCCCGATGAGATTAAATGTTCTGAATACCAACCGTTATCACAAACAAGTGGGAAACAAGTGAACCGTGACTGTGATAAACATGTACTGATGTGTGATTCATCAGACGTGACAGGATGTCATCACAGCTCTTGTGAGGAACAATCCACAGAGAATAATGAGTCAGACGTGAGTGAACACTCAGGGCTAAGAACACCTGCTGCAGATGCTTGTGAGGCATACTTTATGTCTCTAAATGATGAGAGACAAGGAAAAGCAGAGGTCACTGGAGCAACCCCCCAGCGCGGCAACAGTCCTATGGAGGTCTGGCAGGACGCACGTCAATATCTGGCTGGTGATGATACAGAAGATCGGGATGTTTTGGACAAGATGCATCACTCTGTGATCCAAGGAGCTCTCTCTCCTGCCAGTCACTTGTCTTGTTCCCCAAGAGAGACACAGGTTTCAGATTACATCCCTGAAGGTAGCAAGGGGATTGGTTGGACAGACGATGACACCAAAGGTTGGGGGCCACCAATTGAGAGGTGGTCATCAGTAGACAGCTGGGCAAGTGCACTTTCAGACTGGACTGGGATCATTGTAGCTCCATCAGAGGACTTCACATCAGCCTTCTCAGAAATAGGGGCTGAGATAGATGCTTTGACACAGGCTCTATCAGAGGTAAATACTCATACAGAAACAGAGACTGTGAAAGAAGGACACAATCTAGAAACAACAGCCAAGGCACAAATGGGTGTGCAGGATCAACCTCTAAGTGCACAAAACATCTCAGAGAGCTCCATCCACTCTGGGCAAGGCTGTCTCTCTTTGTGCCTCGACTCTACACGACTTGAACTCCATCACACAGAGGGGGCTGAATCCTTATGCGATCCAACACCCACCACACAAGGAGACAAGTGCTCCCCATGCACCTCTCTGCTGAATTCATCCAGAGGTTCACCTGGTACAACGGTGGCCTCTTCAGGAGGAAACAAAGCAGATGCAATTGTAGTTACACTGATGCCTGGATCTACTTCTGCTGATCTGGACCTCTCTCCATTTGATGAATGTGCAGAATCCCAGGACACAGAAAGTTTCATCTGCGATGAAAAAAACCCAGTCGTACTGAGTATAATAGAAGATACAGATTTGGACCCTCCTACAGATTTAATAACCATGGAGGTAAGATGGTAGATATTTAAACTCTTGAGAGGTGAGAATTTGTGATCAGCATGAAGTGAAAACATGAAATATTACAGAATATTTTGCAGTAGTGCTTGGGGGATGTGTGCAACTTTTTCCAGTCTGTCTGTTTGCATGATGGCTAGCAGCATCATTGGCCAGCAGACAAATCAGTCATGCCCTTTTGAAACACAGGCACAAAGTTAAAAAACATTCCTGCTCTTGTCCTTGTCGGTGTTGTCATACCTTTAATATCACTAAGCCAGTCATGAGTTGCGCTGAATATAAAATCCATGTATGTCACCACACACGAGGCTCGCGAGAATTGTCGGCTTGCTTTGGATTGGAGCCATTCAGTTTGCAACCAAGTCCTTGCACCCACAGCCTTGATTGGATAAGTCGTTTGGCTCCCAACCTCAAAGACTGACAGCTGTGGGTGCTGAGGGAAAAATGAGTGCCTAAGAGGAAAACTTTGGATTGACAGAAATGGCACCTAATAATAGCTGAGAGTCCAGTGATAATAGCATGCATCCTTGGCGTGTCAGGGTGAGAGGAGAGCACAGCTGAAAACTGAAACATGACCCTCCATTGCCCTCTCTCTATTTGTACGCACACTTTGACACACCCATTTCCACCACATCTCCTTTAAAAAGCCACGATCCGGACCCTGACAGGTTCTTGGGGCTAGGAGACTGCTTTTGGTTGACTTAGAGGTGCAATTGCAGCTGGAGGTACAGTCTTTAACACTGACAGTCAAGGTTCCAGTTGCATGCAGGACATATGGACTGGTGGATTGGGTATAGAAGCATGGTGTTTTATAAACGTCTGATTTTTGGCTCCATAGAAAGGTACGTGCTAAAATGAAAAATATCTGATCAGCCTTTAATGTAACTGCCTGATACTGAACCCTAAGGCAGCATATTAACAGCACTGTTACAGTGTTCTGTGTTTGTCTATGTGCAACCATAGAGGAAATTGAAAGAGAACTCAGTTACAGTTCATTTCTTTAATTGTCAGTTTAATACTTTATTGTTCTTTGTCCTTTTCTTTATCAGCCCGTTGGACATAGACTGTGTGAAGTGACAGATGAACACAGGCTTGTCCAGCTGGGCTCAGTGGCCGAGCCGGAAGCTAAACTGAGTTGTGGGCGATCTGAGGTTGATAGGGATGAAAACAAATCAATAACTGATTTTAGTGTCCTCACCGCGGATGCTCTGACAAACCCAAAAGTGCCAGGTGGACACACACAACCTGGCCTGCATTTTAATGCTGACAACTGTGTGTCTATTGACACTTTGCCAGACCTTGATAGAGCACATCAGGTGGAGGCACAGAGGGACAGTCCCACATTTATTATGCCCTTAGCTCCAATCAGTATTGGCCCTTCCCTGAACTGTAGGACAAGCAGCAGTTTGGAAGGTGATCAGATTTGTTTGAAAGGCTCTCTCAATAACAACAGTTGCAATCAAGTACAACAGAGTGCTCTCTTGCCAACCCCGGATGGAATTACTAACAAACCATCTCTGGAAGGCGGTGAGGAGTTGATTCATGAAAAGCAGAATACAACAAAGGAAGCTGAGAGGTCTTCACCAGAGGGACTACAGGACTTGAAAACTAGTGACCCTGTAGACTCCTTTTCTAGAAAGACAATATTTGAGGAGATTGATGACTTCAATAGGGAACTAGAAAACTTCATCCCTATCCCCGCTGAGAATTTCTTCATCTCAAAAGAGAAACACATTGCATGCATCACTTTAGATATTTATGATCCATTTGTCTCCAAGCCTGCAAAACCCACAGCTATTAAATCAGAGAAGGCTGACCTGACTCATAAAAAGACTGAAAAGATGCCTCACAAAACCCACAAGAACACCTCAGAGGGCAAAACACGATCCAAAAAGGATAAATCAGCCGGTCATCATCATTTCACCCAACCTTCCAAAAAACAGGAAAGCAAATGTCACCGTGTTTCCACTCAGCAGACCTCCAACCAGGAAGAAACTCATCCTACTATTGGAGAAAATCATAGCAGTGAGAACACTCGATCTGGACTTGAAGCCAAGGAGGCTACATTGGTTATTGAGACAGGTGTGATAACCGAGAAGGTGACAGGGAAGTCACACGGCAAGAAAAAAAAGAAACATGGTCAGAATACAGCGCCGGGGGAGCCACTGGCTGAAGTGGAGAATGGAGCAAAATCAAAGACTGCAAAAGGAAGAATTGAGCTGTTCGAATCCAAGTTGGGTGCCAAAGCTGGCAAAGCTCAAAAGGAAAGTGAACAGCCAGACGTAGCTGAAATAAAGTCCCAGCAGCAATCAGAGGCTAAAGCGTCACAGGGAGAACAACCCCCACATCCCACAGACAATAAGGGCCACCAGCCAAAGAACTTCACAAGTCCTCTGAATGATGATGTTGTTAAAAGGCGACGTCTGTCAGAGGACAAGTTTGGGAAGATTGTGAGCATTTTGGAGTCTAAAGTACCAAAGTCAGATGTGTCAGTAAAAGGAAAGGAAGCTGAGCTCAAGACAGATGTTGGAGGAACTCGTAAGAAGGCGTACAGTGAAGTGGTCAAACAGAGGATTCCACCCAAGGAAGGTATCGGAATTGATTAAACAGCTAGTCCTCTGCATGGAAACACATATTTCACATAGCATTATTAAAGCCTATCATAATATCTGCAGCACCCAAGGTGGTGAAACCTATCCAGGTAGTGCCAGTGAGTGGTGACCCCCAGAGTCTGTGCCTGTGGTGTCAGTTTGCTGCTGTACCCTCGGCCTACACTGTGACCTGGAGCAGAGAGGGTACTGTCCTGGCGGAGATGAAAAGAAGGTAATTCATATGACTTTTATGTCATTTTTAGCAATAACAATGTCCTACCGAGCTGGTTTAACTTCCCTGCAGCTGCTTTGTATCTGCAAGCTGCTTTGCAACCCACAGGGTATGTCTGTTTTCTTCTACACATGTCACTAGCATGAAAGTGAAGAGAGAACCCAGAACAAAGGCTTAAATAAATATGAATACAGACTGAAATTGCTTTCATAATGTAGCTTTGTGCCAGTCAATCTCCAAGTGTACCCTATAATGAGATAATTTTAACAAACTAGAGTGCACCTTCAGTTAAAAGTGAAGCCATGATTTTCAGCATTGTTTTCCCAGTTTTACATCTGTCACATTCACTGAGTGATACTGTCCCTTTATCTGAAGTGCAGGGGACGAGAGCAGAGTGTCCCTGACCATCAGTAATGCTTCTCACAAAGATCTGGGCAAGTACCTTTGTCAGCTCAGCAGCTTACATGGCTCAGTCAGCCTGGACTACCTGCTCACATATGAAGGTAACAAAAAAATCCAGATCATTTTTGCAAGTGAAAAATTTTAAAACGTTCACATGATGTATATAAATGAAAACTACGTTCTTTTTTTTCGTTATTTTACAGTGCTCAGTGAGATTGTCATCCCTCTAGCTCCAAAAACCATTTCATGTGAGTTAAGATCTAGGAACACAGCATGTTACTTTATACAGCTGAGCTTTAAAAAAGAAGACCCAGATGAAACATTTTCTCTGTATTTTTTTTCCTCCCCAGCTGACCCTATTGAGGTTAGTAGTGAAGAAGAGGATGCCCACTGCTCCAGACTCTTGTTCAAAGACGATTTCTTATCCGACCAATACTTTGAAGACAGCCATCCTATCAGTATGATCACTGAAAAGGAACACTTTGGGGAGGGGATGCATCGGCGGGCTTTCCGGACCAAGCTGCAAGCGGGTCAGATACCCCTGTTACTGCCAGGTCACTCCTGTGTGCTCAAAGTGCACAATGCTATCAGCTATGGGACCAAGAACAATGAAGAGCTTGTTCAGAAGAACTTCACCTTGGCTGTGGAGGTAAGAATATCACAGTTAGCCTGTAGCAATTCTTCATGGCTCAAGGAGTAATTATGAGATTATAGAAGACAGCCCTCAGCTCCCTTTGCACTACACCCTCGCTAACTCTCCTGATGATTTCTAGCCTCAATCACTAGTTTCAAATTTTACTAAATAAAACATGAGGCTAATTTTGTAAATGATGGTCTCCATTAGAGTCAAAAAGGAGGATAAAGGAGGAGCAGATCATATTTTAAAGTAATCGCACCTCATTAGAGAACTTGCATGGGGAGGGGTTGGTGGCTGTTGGAAATATGGCACCGCACCAAAAACCGCCTTGTGATTGCTTTGGTTGTTTTCCCTAGCTCCTGTGGTTGTTAGAAGCTCACTGACTAGTCTCTAAGTCTTTGTTACTGGGGCTTTAGTAACTGATCAACGATCAGTCTCAGCATCCACTTGCCAGCTGGTTGGAGCATACCTGTTTTTCCCTTACGACCAGCAGTTGCCCGATGGTTGTAGACCGCTATTATGTGTGGCTGGGGCCTTAGTGATGTGACTCTACACTGTCACACGCCCACTATGGTGGCCAAGTTAGTGGTGGTTAGTTGTTACCTGACTACAAAACCTAATTTGGACTAATTGTGTCCAGTTTCAAAACAGTGAGGTAGTGACAGTGAAAAAGCTCGGGTTAAATCTTCATGACAGGAACTCAGTTTTATTCTATACACAGTCTGTATGATTAGCTCTATGGTTGTTGCTATCGTCCTTTTTCTGGAGACTGAAGTGACTCTTGGAGGTGACTGTGAGGGTGACATGCTAGGTAGCACTAGCACATTTGTTATAATCTGCTAGCCTATGTGGGTGACACAGACAGAGATACCTGCCAATTAAGCCTAAGAAAGAGACTAAAAAGAAAAACCATTTGAATTTCAATCACCAAACACTGCAACACAGACCTCTTGGGCCAACTTGAACTCCAATTAAGCCCTGTACACCACAGTATTTGACAGCTAATGGCCTAGTTACCACCTACCCATCACTCAAAGTGGCCATTCTCTTAATATTGTAAACTTTAAGCCTTAACGAACGTTAAACGGCACACTTTGATAACATCTATACGCCATAAAACCCAAAAGTGCTCTTTTACCAAACTACAAAGAAAGTTTTACTTTTGTTGTAAAGTCTTCACCTACATACATCATAATGATAATATACTTAGTTTACAACTCCAAAGTGTCTGTAACAGTATGCTGTTCCACAGAACATACTGCAAATTACAGTTTGCACCTTGCTACATTTTTTGTTTGTATTATTTTTTCTTTGTATGTGTGTTAAAAGTTGGATTAAAAAATGTAAATCTCACCAATCAATTCAGTTCAATTCATTCTGTTTTATTTGATTATTTATTTATTTTTAATGCTCTGCAGGAATGCCAGGTCCAGAACACAGCAAGAGAGTACATCAAAGCTTACACTGCTGCTGCTCAGTCCACTGAGGCCTTCGGAGACATCCCAGAGTGAGTGACACGTTTGATAAGCTCGTCAGAATTTCTTCATTACATTAATTTACTTTTAATCGGAAGTACTTTGTTTGGGGCATTCACCAGGATAATTCCCATATACCTGATTCACCGTCCATCTAATGATATCCCCTACGCCACACTGGAAGAGGAGCTGATCGGGGACTTTGTTAAATATTCAGTCAAGGATGGCAAAGAGATCAACCTGATGAGGCGTGATTCAGAGGCAGGACAGAAATGTTGTGCTTTCCAGCACTGGGTCTACCAAAAAACCGAGGGCAACCTGCTGGTTACTGACATGCAAGGTCAGGAAAACAATTTAAATACAATTTTTTAAAAATCTGGTTTTTGTGGGAACGATTTCTTTGCAGGTTAGAAATCTAAACATCTATGTGATCTGTTTCTTTTCAGGAGTTGGCATGAAGCTTACTGATGTAGGAATAGCCACCTGTAAGAAAGGGTGAGTATTTACATTTTATTTTTGAGACCAAAGATACTCTGCGTGCAAACTGTGAATTTGCACCAACTGATCTCTTATTTTCTTTCTTTGTAGATACAAGGGATTCAAAGGAAACTGCGGCACCTCCTTCATAGACCAGTTCAAAGCCTTGCATCAGTGCAACGTGTACTGTGAGATGCTAGGTCTCAAATCCCTGCAGCCCAAAGCCAAAAAGCCAGCGTCTGCTCCAAAACCCAAACCCCAGAGCTCCGCTGCACCCAAGAAGAAAACATTTGGGCCAACAGTAAAGGGGAAGTCATAACAGGAGGAGAATGCTGGACTAAGGATTTGATTATCAATTGAATAAGTTACTTTTTCGTTTCTTTTTTTTTTTTTTAAGTGACTCACTTTGGACTGAATCCTGCAGAGTTTTGTGGACAGTGTCTATAAACCTTTTAGATTTCAGGAGACCTTTTAAAGGGACTCCAAAAGTAATAAATGTAGCACAAGCAGCAGCTGCTGTTACAACTTTTCTTTGTCAAACACGTCAACATTTTTAGTTTAAGGAAGCGTGTGTGTGCGTTGTGTTTAGCAGTTCTAGGAACTCGTTAAAGGAACACTTGAAATGACGAGACTGTCGATGAACTGTGATGTCTTGACAGATGAGCGATTTCCGCTTGTTTTTCTACTTCTGGGATATTTTCAAACCATTAGTTCATT
>VVHJ01028028.1:0-10506 GCA_015107715.1 Tylochromis polylepis
TTATTTGTGTGTGTGTGTGTGTGTGTGTGTGTGTGTGTGTGTGTGTGTGTGTGTGTGTGTGTGTGCACTGTGGTTAACACAATGAGTGTGACTACTACAACACAGGAAGTGGGAGTGAGTGACACAAGCATTACTGCTGAGATCAGGGGTGGGGCGGGATGCAGAGAGTACAAAATGTGTGTTATCAGAAACCTGGTTAAAAAGAGCAGGAAAGAACCTGCGTGTTTACTCTTCAGTTTCTTCATTTTATGATCAGGTATATCACAACACCTCAGCACATTTAGACCTTCCAGCTCATAGACAGTAGTCCTCGACCACCCCAGGCAAACTGTGATCTAAAAAGTTTGGAGAGAAAGGGAATAGTTTATTTTTTTCCTTCACCAAGTTTCCATTACCAGTATATTAGCGGTCGTGCCCAATTTGGGCATTAATTACCAAATAGGGCGTGAGTGGCACAGAACAATTAAAAAAGGCTCGCAGGACTTTGTGTGTGCTGGAGTAAAATATGTTAGAAATGAAAAATTAGTGTTAGCAGATATCTGATTAATGTTAGCAACTCATAGTTCTATTAGCATCTACCGCAGTCTCCAAGGGAATGTGGATATCTGTAGCAACAGGTAAATACCTTTAGCTGTCCAATGAGTCAGAAGTTTTACATAATGTCATACTTGCTTATTTTCTGTCTTTTAATCTGAAGGAAACACAAATAACTAAAATCAAATTGAGATCTGGCTGCTGTTGAGAGATGTTTGAGGAGTGTGTGACTTGTTGATTTGCGTCCCAGTTTTCACATCCTTTACGAAATGCTCTATATTTAGAAATTTTTAACATTCATTTCCATAGTAGCAGCCAGTACTTGATCAGATTACCACAGTAAAAGGAATTATTAGTGCGTAGCTTTAATGCTTTAATTTAATGCTTTATATGTAACCGTGCTTGTGGTTTGGGTGTAGCCTCACACCTCCACAACCAAAGTTAGGGAGGTGTGAGCATCGCTACAGCTGTGAAGATAATATAATCTTAGTTGAAGAGCTGGATCTTGAATTGCAATGCTGTCATGAAAGATTGATTTTGTCCTTAATTAGGTCTTGACTTGCTCTTCTGTTCCTCTGATACTGGTTTAAGAGGTCTTTTTTTCTCCCTTTGCGTCACTTCTGGTAATTAGGTATGTGATAGTTTGTTCACCCAGACTATTAATATTGTGACCACCTCATAAAGCCAGAATCTCTGACAGGAAACACTGACAAGATAAGCGTCAGGGACACACACAGCAAGATTTCAAATGGCAGATGTCTTCCTTCTCTCACCCCAACCGGTCGCAGCAGATGACTACCCCTCCCTGAGCCTGGCTCTGCCGGAGGTTTCTTCCTGTTAAAAGGGAGTTTTTCCTTCCCACTGTCGCCAAAGTGCTTGCGCATAGGAGGTCACATGAATGTTGGGTTTTTCTCTGTATGTATTATTGTAGGGTCTACCTTACAATATAAAGCGCCTTTAGGCGACTGTTGTTGTGATTTGGTGCTGTATAAATAAAATGGAATTGAATTGGTTTACAACTGATAAATATTTGTCCAAGCAGTGATCTGTTTCAGAACGAAGTTTTAAATGTAAAAGCGAACTCATAATGCTTTACAATACTAACCATTTTTTAAGGTCAATTTACAATCACAAATGAACTGAACGTGGATGTCTGTGGACTGACTGTGGGAGGCAGTACCCAGAGAGATCCCACGCACCACAGGGAAAACATGCCACACATAAAGAAGCCTGGCTGACCACGAGATTTGACCCAGGAGCCTTCTTGCTGCTTCTTGTGCAGAGAAAGTGCTAACTACCACATCAATGACAGTCATAGTGAATTTCAGATTTTGCGCTTGTGTCTTAGTTCAACACCAAGGGCTATTATGCTATTATTTATGGATCAAAAGCTTTAATGACTGTATCTATAAGTGTGTACATAGTTGAACATGAAATGCTGTCAGAACACAGTATGACTGAAATCGTAAAGTTTCCCCGTTAAAGTGAAAGACTGCACCACAGTCTCCTCACTCAGACACTGCATGATACGCAAACTATGATAGGACTGTTCCACATGTGCTCACATGACATATGACACTGATGACTGATCATTGTCTTCTCACAGACATGTTTTATCTAAACAGTTATCACTACAATAATCTCTGGTGTGTGATTCAGTAATATCTGCAGAGATATAAAGAAGGAAGATTTAAAGATTGTATTCACAGCTAAAAATTGGTCAGCAGCATTTGTCATCACATTGGTGGCCGATTCTTCATAAAAGCTGTCATGTTAAAGCAAGTCTGTGGTAACAGTTTAATGTCTTAATGTTGTTTGATGTTTATAAAGACATGCACTTAGTATTAAAGTTTTTGTATCAATGAGGAAACCAGTTAAGTTTCACACAGCTGCTTCAGACTCAGAAAAGGGAAGACATCACAAAGAAACTCAGGGTTTGTTGAAGAAAACCTGCCAGGGAGCAGGTTAGGTTCAGACTCCATTAATAACTAATGAGTAACCCAGAGTTTTATTTAGCTCTGTCTGAAACAAAAAACCCAGTGGATCCTTCATCTCTCAGTTTCACTAAACCCATTTTCTGAAACGGACCTCTGCATTTTGATACAGCCAGTTAGCAGTGGTCACAACTTTAAGACAAGAGCAGACTTTGTGATTGATATGCACGCACACACACACACACACACACACACACACACACACACACACACACACACACACACACCACCCCACCTATATATTCACACACAAAACTACACAACAGATACTATAAGGCATCTTTTACAAAGCCAAATTGAGATCCAACCTTAGCCAGAATTTAAAAACTCAGGCCATTCATTTTGATACTGAAACTGCAGATGGTGTTATTCATTCCTTAACATCGGTATTTTCTGTGTGCCATCCTTCTTTTAGAGCCACTGTTTGCTGACGCTGATTGGATGTAAGCATGTTTCCAAGCAGTTTTTTTTTCCTTTTGTTTTTTTGTTTTTAGCAAAAAGTGTCGTCAGAGTGATGCTCCATTCATGACATATCAGTTTCTGACATGGGTTAGGGTTAGGTTTGGTTATGTTAGCCAAAGTCCATCATCTGTCATGCATTTACTTAACCCATATGCACAACTATAGAAATTGAAATCCTACTATGAGCACCTACAGAAATTCAGTGCTCTGCTGTTTTAATTGATTTTCAGCTCTAAAGTGTCTGTAGTTCCAAAATCTACACTTTAGGCACAAGAGACACGACAAAGTATATGTCAGTTTAATGCCTAAAAACAATTGAATGTATTGAGTAAAAAGGAAAAAGAAAAAGTGGGGAAAAAACCCAAAACAATTAATGAATATTGTTCTTCATTTAAAATACATAAAATAGATTCCTTTTCTTTTAACCAACAAGGATATGGACATAAAAAGTTGTTATCCCTGAGATCTCCAAATTTGACCTTCTTCCCCAAACGATTATAATCCCAGATCAGTCTGGGCTGTCACGAGGCTTTAATTTCTAAATTTAGGTAGGGAAAACTCTGTCTGGTGTTTGGTCACAAGGTTCAAAGACTTCAAAGACTGAATATTCATTCAAACAGAGATTCTGAGTGATTACAGGAGATTCTTCACAAGCCAAAGGAATAAGCAGACCTGAGCATGTTTTTGTGTGAAGTTTCAGTTTTCTTTTTGATTTGCCGTCTCTTATTCCCTTCTGTTTTTTTTCTCAGTTCTGCTTTAGGGCAATATTTGTGGGGACGCAAAAAGCCTCAGCCGTTAAGGCCTCCATTGTTCCAGTGCACAGAGAAGACGCACATTGTTTTTTCACATAAACTTTCAATTGTTCTGTCTGGGGTCAAACGGCGAGGTCCCTTTTGTTTGAACTTCCTCGCAGTGGTGTACAGCAGACAAAAAAAGAGGTTGTTAGCTTAGCTTTAGAAACTTGATGTGGTTTTCAGTGTTAAAGGCCTTCTGAGAGCTTAGAAGTTCATTCCAGGATACACCAGTCACTGCAAAATTTGGTGTTTTGGGCATCGAATGAAAGTGTGAAATGGTGAATGCTTACTGCCACACGGATGCATGCATGAAAACATAACGTCCTGTTTTCTTACCAGCTGAGACACTTCATATTAATATTCAAACCAGCTGCTTGCAAAGAAATACCGAATTTTTCCAGTGAAGCTAGATTGGTCAGAAATGGTGTTAATTGTAAGTTTGCCATTGAGACATAGAAAGCCTCACTTGCTGACTGTATAGACACCTTAAACAACTGTGGAATCCCCTTAAACACTATTGAAAACCTCACTTACAATGACCGTGGATGGTTTGCTGTAAGCAGTTTGTTTGGAGAGAAACTGTGGTCGGGAACTTCTAGTAGCAAGCAGAAGTGTGTAAGCCTTAAAAATAAACACACTAAATAACTCCAAGTTGAGTAGCTTGAGGTCTGAGTCAGGTGGTTGTCTGTGTGGACCAGAAGAAGTCAAACTGCCAGAGCCTCCACCCTGTCACAGGTGGCTGCTATAATATGAGGAGAAACGGATAGTTTGTCTGTCAACAATATAAGCGATGTGGATATGTGAAGTGTAGTGCAAGTAGTTCAATGTGAAGGTCAGTCTCTCTTGTCTTCTTATAGCTGCAGAGTAAGCAAGTAAGAGAGATGAATGGCCTTAGACAGTAGGTGTGTGACGTCAAAGCTGCTGTGTCTGGGTTGGCTGCCAAGTCTGAGCGCCTGGGCTGCCTGTTACGATGCAGTACCTGGGATGCATCTCTGATACATTTGGCGGGAGCAAAGTATATTTTTAGCCAATGGGAGGTTATGTAACAACCTGTCATGTGATTGGTATACACGGAGAGACGAGAAGGAGGCCTCAGAAAGAAGGGAATGGAGGGAGACATCGAAAGCGCTCTTCTTCTTCACTCAAAGAAAAGCTAACCTGACACAAAAGTTGTTTTTCTTTTTTTTTCTTTTTTTCTTTTTTTTTCTGGTAACATGAAGAAATCGGATTATGGGGTGATGCCAGTGCATCATGAGCTCATAATACTGCTTTCCTGAACCACAAAAACTGATATAGAACAAATAATACATAGGATAAATATGATTTAGATTTATGTGGATTTCTGTAATGCATCAACAATTCACAACTCAAAATAAGTGAGCTTCAACTTTTCACCTGATGTCCACTTTGTGTCATTTACTTTTTGATGTAGTGGCACAAATGTCTTGTTCAATGTAGCAATTGTTCTGATACCACAGTTGGCACAAACAACTCTTGTTCCTTCTCTAAAAATGAAAGGTGTATTATTCTGTTTCTTGAAGCTTTCCTGAAGTTTCCTGAATACATCTGAAAGATGGCCTCGTTGAAAAGGGCTTGTGTGCTCTGCTTCACTGCAGCGATCACACAGCTGCTTTCATGTTTAAACAGATAAACTGTTGCATTTAAGTCATGGTGCACCGATGTTGGGGAGTGTGACTTGCCTCACTCCTGAGTGACTGGATTATCATTTGACTTGATAAAAGAAATAATAAGTACTTAAAATAGCTGGCTGTAATGGAAACGAGTGAGTGAAAGCTTTCTCACCTCACCCTAATGACATCTCTGTCATCCTCAGGCACTCTGGAGCCCCATCTCTCTGCCCTGCTGTGGATGGCTATGCTGGTTTCACTGGCTATTGTCATAGTGCTGCCTCAGCCTCATGGTATCAGGGCACTCATCGCCTCCACCATCCTGCGCCTGATCTTTTCTGTGGGCCTCGAGCCCACATTGCTCCTACTAGGAGCCTTTAATGTAAGTGTGCATGAACCTGACATAGCACTTTCATTGAATAATTTACATGCAGTACAGAAACACAGGCTCTGTTCAAACAAGATTTTGCATTCAAACAGTTGCTAATACAAATGTCACTGAATCTTAAATCTTGTATATCAGGTCCGGGAGATTCCACACTACGCTGACAACGCAGCACTTGCACTATATATTTAGTAGTCTGAACAATGACTGTTTGGAATTCTTCTTGTACTCACTTTGAACTTACCTTACCTTACTAATTATACATGCTGCGTGTTTTCCATTGTTCTTCAGTTATGTAATAAGGTCATCTTCCTGATGAGCTTCGTTGGAAACCGAGGAACCTTTACACGTGGATACAAAGCCATGATTATGGATGTGGAGTTCTTGTACCACCTGCTTTACCTGATTATCTGCACCTTGGGGGTCTTTGTCCACGTCTTCTTTTACAGTCTGCTAGTATGTGAGCTCGCACATACTTCATCCTATATACATATCATACATGACATTTATTAACCTACATTTGCCCAGTTCTTTCTTTCACATGCAGATATTCCACACACATCTCTAAAACCTTGTTCTTTCCAGCTCTTTGACCTGGTTTACAGAGAAGAAACCTTGCTGAACGTAATAAAGAGTGTCACCCGCAATGGCCGCTCAATTGTTCTGACAGCTGTGTTGGCGCTTATCCTCGTCTACCTCTTCTCTATTGTGGGATACATCTTCTTCAAGGACGACTTTATTTTGGCTGTCGACAGGATACCCAACAAAACTCTCGGTAAGTTGAAACACAGGTTTCTTGGCATTTCCTTGCTGGAACCCAAATGCATGCCATGCCTTACCCGGATGCCGAAACACATGGAATGCTTTTCCTCATACATGCTGAATGTCAAAAAAAATCAAAGATGAAAATAGCTGAAAAAATATTAAGTGTGTTGGATCTTTATACACTTCACTTCACTTCAAGACCATCCAACATGCTTTTAGCATCCAGCTACACTAGCACATATTCGTCACCACAAATATGCATTGTATAAAAATGAGTGTTTGACTCTCAAATGTGAACCTTGTATAGTTTGTATATTTGGATAATTTCTTCTGTTCCCAACTGAACAGAGCATGGAGCCAGCATGGTGGGAGAGTTCCTCTCTGGTGGAGTTTGTCAGAAAGAAAATGGAGAAAACTGCTCAGCAGAGGCCTCGATGGATGGTAGGTCTACAAAAGTGAAAGGTAAATGTGAGTACGTGTACATGGGGTGGAGGCTAGGGTCAGAGGTTTCTTTTTAAGTGTAAATCCATGTTCATGAATCTTTTGAATTTTTTCCACGTGGCTGGGTGCGTGTGTTAAGGCCTTTATGTTCTCACACATTTCTGACTTGCCCAGAAGAGATTCATCCCACCGAGCTACAAATCTAGGTGACTGGGTGGTCATAAGATTAAAACTGACTGGGCCAACTGGGGGCTTTCAGGGAGCTGGGTCATACACCAGGGGTTTAGGCTTTTTAGACTTTGTGGTCTCACAGTACCAAGCCTAAGACTTGATGTATGGGCCCATAGCTGAAAGGTCAGAGATTAGAGCAGGTCGATGGGTCCACCCAGGGATGGTGCGGGAACCCTCTAACTACAAACAATGAGTTTTTGCAAACCATCCGACCTTGTTGGGATAAAGCCACCATTCAAAGGTGAACACGTAGCACCTTTAAATTGATCGGCCAACCATGTCGAATCCTCAAACTGCCTGGAGCTTGACCTTGTCTGAGTTTCCCATCCATCATCACCAGGCAGGCTAATTAGGGTAGTCTGGTGACTAGCCCTTTGTGTGGGAAGTTGAAGAATGTCCTCAGTCACATTAAAAGCTCCCAATTTATTTTGGTAATATATTAGAACTAATTGACTCTTTATGTAATGTAGCTGACATCCTAGTAGCCACTTATTTTATTGTAACCATATATAAAGGTATTTTTGCTGGATGATAGAAATGCAGAGTAAACTTTAAAGGATCCTACAGTAACACTTCGCTGTGTCTTTGTAGCTTCCCTTGCCATCCAGCCTTCAGCAGTAGTGATTGAGGACAAGGAGCGGACATGCGATTCCTTGCTCATGTGCATTGTCACAGTACTGAGTCACGGCCTCAGGAGTGGGGGAGGTGTCGGGGACGTCCTACGGAAACCATCCAAAGAGGTATAAAGAACAGAAACACAACAGTGGAGAGAGAGCACACCTTTGAGGGTGTGAAGAACAGCCTTAAAATGACCAAAATATTGTTTTTCCTGTTTTTTACTTTAAAGTCTAGCAACACAGATGAGACGTACTGGCACATCCCCCTACCGTGCACAATAAGTCTAACTTGAGTTCAACTAAATTCAGAAACTAACAGACCTTCAAAGGTGTATTTAGTCTTGTAATGAGGGAGTAAGAGAATTTAATTTTCTCATACTAAACATTATAAGCAAAAGCAGAGATGCTGTCAATTTAATATGTGTTGGATGAGGCAATAAGTGCAGTAGAGGATACGAAGCAGTAGAGCAAAAAGCGCGATATAAGAACCAGTCCATTTATCAAGAGTCCAGTATGTCTGAAAGTCTGTGATTGAAAGTTGTCCTTTACAAAGAGGATGTATTCAAGCTCCAAACACAGCAAAAACATACAGGATGAAGACAAGTTTGTAACTACCACGCATTAGAACTGCAGCTCAGCCCACAAGATGGCACAAAGAATTATGAATCATTCACACTTTTATTAACTTCATGTAAGTTATTGCTCATTTGCATTGATGTGACAACTGTTTTCAGTTGCTCAAAAGCCTGCCAAACAGAACCTTACAGCTGGATTGTACCCATGCAAAAAAGGCACTGAGTCATACAAATATGTTAACTTAGTATATATATAGTTTGTTTTTTGTTTTTTTGTTTGTTTTTTTCCTCTCAAAGGAGATCTTTTTATGCTTTCAAATATCTTTTAGAATCACAGGTCAGTGCTTGTACTTGTAAGACTAGTTTGCAAACTCGTTAAGCTTCATCTGTGAGTAATGATTTAGTAACATGTAGGTTTTTTCACTCTCTGTTCCTCACTGACCTTCTAAACTGAGTGCTAGCTTTTATTGCCTGTCTCCATCACCCCCCACCACCTTTGGCTTCAACAGGAACCACTTTTTGCAGCAAGAGTTATCTACGACCTGCTCTTCTTCTTCATGGTCATCATTATTGTCCTCAACCTCATCTTTGGTGTCATCATTGACACATTTGCTGACCTGAGAAGTGAGAAGCAGAAGAAAGAGGAAATTCTGAAGACAACATGTTTTATTTGCGGTGAGCAAAGAAGCAAAATAACTTTTTAAAATAGTTAAGACTGTTTAAATGCTGGTGTGGTCACATATGTGTGCTCTTAGTGGCAATAGCCCATTTTAATTTGTGCTCAAGGTTACTCCTATTCTCATGAACGTGAAACCTCTTTAATTTCGGAGGTATTTATACGTTTCACTAATGTTCTCACAGACTTGAGTGTGAACTGATTAGATTTGGGTTATAACAGTGACCTCACATCTGTCCTGCTCTTATGTCAGCTTCAAACATATGGTTACCTGGACTCAAAGCCCACTTCTTTCACTCAAAGTTAAACGCACAGCTTAACAACCTTTTCTTTCTATTTTGGATGTGATTTTATTCTGAAAGTTCTGCCCAAACTGTCAGTCTTTGTCTTTGTCTTTGTCCACCATGCTGTCTTCAGTTTATAAATAAAGTTACATATCCATAGTGCTGAAATGATCAAAGTAAGGAAATTTATGTATGTGCATCCCTAATGTAATATATCAGGAAGGCTTGGAGTGAATTTCTTGACATCTGGGACCACTTAGGCGTTTGAATGAAATAATTAGAGTTTAGTGTCAAAGGTGAAGCTTACAATGACTCACAAAACACATATTTGGCTGTAACTTGAGAAATTCACAAGCTCATTGTGGCAAAATTTGGCACTGATGTCAAATGGAATGAGTTGATGAAGTTGTAGCATTTTATACCCAAAAGGTGAGAATTCAAGCACATTCAAACAAGGGTGGGAATGGAAACTTGTTTAGTTGGAGGAGGCCTACAACAGCAAATTGGTAATTCTAGTTTTACATTTAGAGCCATTCTGCCTACTGAGCAAACGCTGTAATATGTCAGCATTATGGGAATATGACTCATGACCTTTGACACCTCTTTTCCTGTCTTTTTAACCCTCATTTCTATGTGCTAGTAGCACTACATTCTTCAAGTTTAAAACAAAGCGGAAATGCCTTTTTAGTTCCATTCGAGTCAAGGCTACAGTCAATACGCAACACGTTTCATTGCAGACACGGTAAATCAGCGGGTGTGAACGATCCAAATCGATGATGATGATGAAATTAAGGGAAATCAAACGAGTGCCCTGTTCTCAGCTCTCATATGAGCATGCTGCTGCTATGATGCAACTTCACATGAGGTCTGTTTTCAAATGGGGGCTTTTTTTTCTTTCTTTTTTTTTTTTCTTCTGGGTAAACAACCAAACGCCTCCTCTTCCCAGAATGAATGGTTAGTCATGGCAGGTGCTGATGTGGAGGAGGAGTGTTTCTTCCTGTTACCATATGGGTCTTGACCATGTTAGACAGTACACATACTCAGACACTGGCCTCATCTGTCACTGCACAACCACTTTTTTTTTTCTTTTTTTTTGGGGGGGGGGGGGGCATTTTACCTT